>CM061532.1:21552014-21808096 GCA_030545055.2 Neoaliturus tenellus | reverse complement strand
ATGTTATCTAATAAATGTTTTCTAATTTAAAGGATTCTGAAATTTTAAACAACATTTAATTACTTTTTAAAAATATGCAGTCATATAAACTAAAACGCAAGATTATGTTTTACGTTTTACAGCAAAAAATGTTGAGAATTATAAATTAAAGATGCAACGAACATTCATCTGAAACAATATTACAAACAAATTACACTGTTAACTGTAGACTGTAGAGTAATATAACGGGTTAATAATATATTTTACAAAATTAATTGCATCATTACTTTTAAGACACGTTTGGCATTGAAAACATAAAGTAACTGCTTAGTTTAAGACGTTTTTTTTAAGAATACTTCACATATATTGTAAAATATATATCATCATATATCTAAACTTAAATATTTAATAAAATAAAGACGATTATTTTTATGTTTGGATACTTTTAACTGTAAACATTAGTCGAGATCTTTAAAAAATCTCATGTCAAGGCTTGACTATAGCTCTAGTTTGTAAAGTTAATGCTTGGAGACCAGCTTGCTGCAGCTCGTTGGTTTCGTTCCAGCTAGTTAACGTTTATAGACCATTAGCTCTTACGCCTGGCCTTCGCCTTGCTTTAAACTGGAACCCTGTTAGACACTTAACTAATATATATACTTTGCATAGTAGTAAAGGCCGGCTTGTTTAAATCGTTTGTATAGTGGTTGTTAAACAATTTGCAATAACTAAGGAGGAAATAAAGTCATTTAAACTAAATGTTATAAATACAATCTGTTGACATGATCTGTAACAAAAGTATGATTACCAAAAGACTAATGTATACGTTAAAGATTTATTAATAATAAATGTTTGCTGCATTTACTTTATTCGGAAAATAATTCTGAGAATGCAATTTCCCAGCTGCGCATTGTCACTGTCAAGCCGAGTGGTTCGCACAACATGAGAGTGAGAGGCAACGAAGGGCAATCCTAGAGATTCATATTCAGATTTCCTTCAACGCAATCTGGACCAGCTTCCTCATCTGATTATCACTTTTTGTTTATGGTTTTTGTCACAAAATGTTTTATAAAATTGCAAATAGAAAATGAAAAAATAGGAAATTTAGTCATTGCAATATGTTTTATTTTAAATTGATTGAAAAATTATTTTTCTACTATATCTTAAGTGAAACTCTAAAGTGCCTTTACAATCTTAATCTTACTAAAAACCTGTAGCATTCTATTGTAATATACTGAATTAAAACCATTTGAAATACTAAACCTAGTTCATGCACCATTATCGAGTGTCCCGTAACTCTCTGGACAAATATGTAGCGCTGTTTCTTAAGTCAAGATAAACACATATTTCTCAGTCGGAACATGGGTCGGTCTCTGGGGCCTAGTTTTCCGTCCGACCTAACCTCAAACTTGCTGGGTGATAAGGTTAGCACATATCATCCAACACAGTGTTTCCCAAACTTTTGGTGCTCGCGTACCACCTGAGGCTTTTAATTTTTTTTTGCGTACCACCCAAATTCATACATACCCCTCCCCCACCCGTGTCTTACAAATACATCCGGAGATAGCCTAGGTTATTGTTTTCCTTTTAATAGTAGTCTGAGAAAAAATACAACTCACATTTAAAACAATCAATTAAAAAAGTTTTATTTTAATTGAGAAAAAACATAAATGGGGATGAACATTTTATTTTAAAGCTATACAAATATTACTGTGATTATTGATTAACGTAATAGTATAAAAAGGCCTATATTATGTTTTAAACTTTGAAACTAAAAATTGCTAGCTGCAGACTTTAGCCTACAATACTATCGAAATAAATTGTTTCAAATACACACTTACAGCGAAAAAGGTTATTTTGCATTTCTACAAAAATAACTAAAACAATAAAAATTCAAAATAATTACCAAACTAATAAATACAGCTAAAGAGGTTGTTAATGGGAAACTTGCTGTTATTTTTTGCTCAGGAAATAATCCCTTTCAGGGGACTGATTAATATCCAGCACTGATTTTACACATGCACAAATAACGGTCACGGCACAAACTATTTTGACTTGACTGGATTTTGGCTTTTCGGACAACACCAACTACCAACGAGGTTGGTTTAACGTCACAGAATGTGTTCCAGGGTTACCAAATAATGAACTTCATATTCTCCATGGATATAACCAAATTAATTTTCCCTCGCATTTCATTGTTACTGTGGGGCATGTATTGTAACTTCAAATAGTACAAGGTAAATACAAGAACTTAAAATAGGAATAATTCAAGGGTTCAGACGGGTACTGGACACAAAATCATATATGCTAGGAAAAGGGAGTCTTATCTTAAAATAATTTAATTTGTTAAGTTGGTACGAAATTGCTTGTAAGGAAGAGGTAAAGCTACCTATTAGAGTCTCTCAAATTATGTGTAAAGCGTTGTAACGCAGAACTGAGCTGACCAAAACTGCTTTCAACATTAGGCCTACGTAGTTAAGTGTTCTTTTTTATTTTGTGTGTATTTAATTTTTTTCCTTTTGTCTTTCGGGTAAAACCTGGAATGTTCTCGTGTACCACCGGTTGAGAAACACTGATCCAACAAGTTTGAGGTTAGGTTGTAACAGGCTAAACCATGGTGATGTCAATCAGTGTTAGTGTCATGTTATTTAATGTATTAAATGTGAACTTCTTAACCTGAAAATACCTTCAAACTGAATTGACCAAGTCTGCTCAAGAGAGACGGCAAAAACAAAATGTAGCTTAAGCCTAAAGTACAAAGGACTGATGATAGTGTTTCGACACTGAAACATAGGTCTCCATAAAACAGACTTACTTGGATCATAAGGTGAGCCTAGAATATACAATGTTAAATAATGATCCAGAGGCTATCCCCCCAATGAACTACAAGTTTTATCCTTTTGCCGCTTTTGAGTGTTGCTTAAATTCAGTGCACGATTTAAATTAATTGTATGTGTACATGCTGAATGATGTAAAATTTTTTTTTTTTTAGAATGGACCAAGTCGGGAACATGTTTGTTCATTTTTATGTTACATAATTCCTTTACCATTTAAGTGGTTAAACATAAAATACCTCTTTTGATAAACTGTATCAATTCCTCACTCCGTAGAAATTATTGAATTTCAAGTACAGTATACAAAGTAGATTGAAATTGTGCTGCTTAACATGCTGGAAGGTTAAGCTATTTGCAAAGGCACTTATAGTCCAGTCATATTAGCGAAATTACCTAAAAAAACTCTTATAAGTGTGAAACTTGGTATATATATTAATATTTACATCCGGAATAAAATATCAAAAGTCCTCGAAAAATAAACTTGTGCTATGGCCGCCATCTTGGAAAATGGCGCCCAAAATCCAGTTTTTCTCCAATTACTCAAAAACTATTCCTTCTATGAAAAAACATTAAATGTAAGGAATGTTCGCCAAAAAAAGAGCTACAACTTTTGTCCTTAGCAATATTTCGATATAATTAACCGTTTAGCCATAAAATTCAGTATTTAGAAAATAAATTTGAAAATTCATTAAAAAACCTGATTTGCTATTAAAAATGTTTAAAATACATTATTTTAAAATTTATTTTACTGTTTTAATTTAATAATTGGAATATTCTGAACATTTTCATACCAGTAACATAACTTTTACCTTTCCATTTATATACTTTTGTGAATTTTTTATTTTTCAATGCCAATGGTACAAGGGTGGGATTTGGTACCTATGTATGTTTTATTTACTGAAATAACATAACAAAATCTCTCGCAAAAACACCTATCTTAGTAGACAGTTGTCTTAATAAATGGATATTGAATTTTTTTTTTGAAGGATTAAGACATGAAAAATAAATAAGGGGATATAGGTTAATATTGTATGTAGAAAAAAACAAACCCCTTTAATAAATTAACTATTTTTAAATTCAAATAATTATTATTGTATACTGGTAAATAATTGCTCCAATGTCGTTCATCATTAGACTGAAGTTCTACTCTAGTACCAACATAAATATCAATACGAAAATAAGATTAATAAACCCAACCATGGATACTAAACACAGTAGGAGATTATTATGGTAGTCCAACAATTACATTCAAAAATAACAAAGAAAATATAAATGGAAAGGTAAATGTTATGTTACTGGTATGAAAATGTTCAGAACATTCCAATTATCAAATTAAAATAGTAAAATAAATTTTAAAATAATGTATTTAAAACATTTTTAATAGCAAATCAGGTTTTTTAGTGAATTTTCAAATTTATTTTCTAAAAATTGAATTTTATGGCTAAACAGTTAATTAATGTTCTGAACATTTTCATACCAGTAACATAACTTTTACCTTTCCATTTATATTTTCTTTATTTTGTTCTTTATTTTTTTGTTATTTTTAAAATGTAATTGTTGGACTACCATAATAATCTCCTACTGTAATTAGTATCCATGGTTGGGTTTAGTAATCTTTTTTCGTATTGATATTTATGTTGGTACTAGAGTAGAACTTCAGTCCGATGATGAATGACATTGGAGCAATTATTTAACAGTATACAATAATAATTATTTGAATTTAAAAATAGTTAATTTTATTAAAGGGGTTTGTTTTTTTTTTACATACAATATTAACCTATATCCCCTTATTTATTTTTCATGTCTTAATCCTTCAAAAAAAATCAATATCCATTCATTAAGACAACTGCCTACTAAGATAGGTGTTTTTGCGAGGGCTTTTGTTATGTTATTTCAGTAAATAAAACATACATAGGTACCAAATCCCATCCTTGTACCATTAACTCAGTATGGGAATATTATGGTAGTTTACAACAAAAGCATTGGCATTGAAAAATAAAAAAATCACAAAAGTATATAAATGGAAAGGTAAAAGTTATGTTACTGGTATGAAAATGTTCAGAATATTCCAATTATTAAATTAAAACAGTAAAATAAATTTTTAAATAATGTATTTTAAATATTTTTAATAGCAAATCAGGTTTTTTAATGAATTTTTAAATTTATTTTCTAAATATTGAATTTTATGGCTAAACGCTTAATTATATCGAAATATTGCTAAGGACAAAAGTTGTAGCTCTTTTTTTTGCGAACATTTTTTACATTTAATGTTTTTTCATAGAAGGAATAGTTTTTGAGTAATTGGAGAAAAACTGGATTTTGGGCGCCATTTTCCAAGATGGCGGCCATAGCACAAGTTTATTTTTCGAGGACTTTGATATTTTATTCCGGATTTAAATATTAATATATATACCAAGTTTCACACTTATAAGAGTTTTTTTAGGTAATGGAGAAATTTTGATTTAAAATGACTACACTATTAGAGTAGTTTCACGTGCATAAGATGGCTTGACGTCAGACTTCGAGAGTCCTAAGTCGAACTAATTTTCAATCGCATCTTTGTAGACATCCGTGCAGTTTAGGATATGTATTTACCTTCATCATATCGTCAAATGATCTTATACTTGCAGAGGAAAGAATAAAACAAAATATAATACAAAAGAAAAACAGAAACACAAATTTAAAATATATAAATTACGTTTATTCGAATAGAAATATCATGATTGCCTTAGATTCCCCATTTCAAAATGCTAAAATACTAAAATATAAAACCCCTATAATAATTGTACCATAATAATCCTGAAATTACTTGGAGTAAATTATATGTAATCCCATTTCCTAATATGTCCTTAACCTCAATATAATACTTAATAAATGGTCGAGGCATTTATATTTTTCTAAATACACACTAATTTCGAGTATCCTGCTTTAAACTAATAAAATAAAGCTTTAAAAAGCAATATTAAGTAAAATTAACAGTTTTGGGTTTGCTTTTAAATATGTGCAGCTTATAAACATATTTAGCAGTAACAAATAAAGAGTAGCAGCCCTACACTACAAAGACAATGCCTATAGTTACCCAAAGATGACTGTAGTGCCAGGTGAACTACATCCCATAAGAGCAATGGTGTCAGTTTCTGCGACATCCGTGGATGTCGCCAGAGAGTTTTTGTTGGTTAAAAAAGTGTTAAAAAACCAACATTTTACTCTTTGTTAACTGCAAGTGTTGCCAACGCTGTAGGAAACAACAATCGTTCTCGTTTGCGTTGGAGATTTTTTGTCTCAACTATTACTAAAATAAAAAAATTCAATGCAAACTAGGGTAGAAATTATGGTTTTAGATTTACCTTGATTGATGATTGTTAATTTGGTCATTAAATAATTGTCGAAGCAAGACCGATTCATTCTCTGTTTCAATCAGTTGTGTAACGGTAAATATCATAACGTAACTTGACTTCCGTTTTAGTGTTGTCGATTCATATCCGGAACACAAAAAATAGCTATTCAGCTGACCTTATGCTTTTTCAGGAAGAAGTTATGCTTTTCCTCTACAGACCTTGATATTTACCCGACGACCAGCGTGGTGGTGACGGGACCCCGGCTGTGAAGCCTGCCGGGCGGGCTAGAACCTGTCTGCCGGTTAATTAGAGATAAAGCTTGACTGAGTTGAAATAGGAGTCGAAAACAACTCTAATTAAAGTTTTAAATAGAACATACACAGGCTAATATCGTCTTGTTTGAGGTCTTGCTAAATTTATAATAGGCAGCGGAATAAATGAATCCATTGAAACAGGCAAATAATTAAATTTAATTCCTTTTAAATACTCTGTAGGGCTTTTTGCATACATAAATCGAATAACTATGGATAGATAAAGATATGTAAGCTGTACATCATAATTTGCAACTTTTGTAAGTTAACCTTTAAAAACATATCTGATGAAAAAGTCTATTTGGTTGATATACAGAGTGTCCCGGAACTCTCTGGGAACCTCTTTTGTATATTTGTTCCCTGCATCGAGGCAAGAAAAAAACATAGTACGAATAGAGGTCTAAAATCCATCGCTAAGCCGCTACCCACCATTTTGTTTTTTACATTATTTGTTTCAGTAACGGATGGTTGTATTCATTTCGTATTTGGTATGAATCTAACTCAAATATTTCAAAATCGGTAAATTTCATAAAAATTTTACAAATCACAAAAAATTTGCCAAACTAAATTATCTAACCAACGGTACCAAGATTATAAGGATTTAATAAAATAACGGAGTTATGCGATTTTTCTGTTTAAATGGCCTTAATTTGCATTAATTATAATGCAAAATCAATGATATTTTTTAGGAAAATCGCCATAGTTCCGTTATTTGTTGTCAGATCCTTACAAATTTGGTAAGGTTGGTTGGATAATTCATTTGGCAATTTTTTTGTGCATTTTAATATTTTTATGAAATTTACCGATCTAAGGTATTTGAGTTTGGAAAAATATATTGGCCATCATTTTGAAAATATACAAAAGAAAATACTTTTTTCCTTAAAATGTATGTTGGTTTGATAAAGATTCATACCAAATATTAACTGAATACAAAAATCCGTTACGGAAATAAAAATTATTACGTGAAAAAACAATTGTGGTTAGCGGCTTCACGATGGATTTTAGACCCCTTTTTATAGTGTTTTTTTCTTGTCTCGAAGCAAGGAACAAATATAGAAAAGGGTTCCAGAGAGTTCAGAGGACACCCTGTATATTTCTTAAGAACACATTTCTGGGTAAACCTAAATTAATTGCAGAATCAGTAATAAAATTTAATCAAAGGCTCCTTAAACAATTTAACGAAGAATTAATAATGAAAATTATAGATTTAACTATTTGTAAATCAATCGTGGAGTTGGACAAACAGTTTGACTCAGAATAATTCAAGTAAACCTCAGGTAGAATTAGTTGGAATAATATCTGCAGCAAGTTTGAGATGAATTTGAGGGAAGAGGGATTCTGTTCTGGCATTAATTAAATTAGCAGCAGCAGTCAGTCGTTACAGTTAGAGAGAGAGGAATTGTTATTCGAGATTGCAGCGACGTTTTGATGCAATTTTTGTTTCAACATCGCATATCTAGTGATGCAAAGCATTATAGATAAATAGTTTAGTAACGTATATTTAACAACAAATCTCACACTATTTATTTATTTTATCCATGAAAGTTTAAGTATATGTGTGCTCTACTTAAACATTCCCTGTTTATGTGGCTTGTGAAACTTATCGTGGATGTACGATATTAAATACAGCAAACTAACCAGGAATGGCAATACCCTTCAGAGATTTAACTTTAGACTTAAGAGTCATCTTCACCCCTGAGCCAGTAGCCCATTGTAGCGCAGTCGGCAATGTCAACCATACGGCTTTGATGCAAAACATGGTATTTTATTCCCCTGTTTCGTACGCCGTTTTCAGCCGATTTTCTTTAAACTTGGTGAGTGTTATATTAGGCCCCTCATACCTTGAAATTTTGAAAATTTAACAAATATTACTCTCTGTGAAGTCGCAAAGTAAATAAATTTTCCTTAGTAATTTACATAGTAAAACATGTGCCGAGTTTGGTTTTCCTACTGCAACGCGTTAAAAAGTTAACAATGGGGGTGTCCAGAATGTTACCTAACCCTGTAGAAACACTTGAATATAATCTAAAAAACTACATGATTAAATATCAATGGTTTTCTTTAATAAATATTTTTAGCTAAATCATTAAATGTATTTCTCTTAGCTGAAACATTAGGATATTATGTTGACACATCTTACTAACGGAGATCAATTAGGAACTGTAGGTTGTACAAAACGATGAAGTTGTTTTTAAAGCATAAATATGCATATTTTTCTTAATTCAAAGAAAAACATGAAGACTATAATGGTATTTTTAATACAGTGCGGTTGCGGTCCCTACTCAGTTCCAAGCCTCTACAGCAAGATGAATGGAAAGCTCATCCCCTAATCTTTATAAATGACGATTCAACACTCGTGTAGCAAAATATTTAACCCTAAATAAGCCTAGTAATAAAAAAATAATAATAATAGTTTTTTACTTAAACTTGGATACTTTTTAAATACCAAATGAAATTTCCTTGTATAGATTTATTTTATCTACATTGTCATGACATGTTATAGTTAAATGTGAATAGATTATCCTGTATTCAATCCTCTAATACAAGCAAGGTATATTTATATGTATGCAAACGGATCTCAAAATCGGCTCAAACGATTTTCTTCAAATTTTGCAAGTACTTTAGTTGTGGTATAAAAGTAATATAAATACACGTCTCTATGCCAGGAAAAACTTCCTACTATTTTTTTTAATACAACATTTTTTACATTGGTCTTTGGGACTTAAAGTCAAAACAAAGAAATAATGAAAGCAATTGACTCAACTGTCAAAGTGAAGACCACGTGTTACAGTATAAAATGTGGTTTGCATTGCATCCAGTTATAGTAAGTTATGAAATCGTACTTTAATAAATACTATACCATAATAGATTATAATTTTTAAATCGTACTCTATACTGCTGGATTATAAATGTTGAGAAACATAAAAGTTATATTAAACATAAAACAACAAATAAATTTGTATAATTGCAGTTTGATTTGAAAACAAAAGAATTCTTATGAAATCAGCTGTTAACCAAATAAATAGAATCCACGTGTTACAGATTCAACATGTTATTCAACAAATATACACCAGAGTGCAGCAACCGTAGGCCTACATTGAAACAGCCTGATAGGCGAGTGAGCGAAGCGAACGAGTTCATCTTCGTACTGAACAACAAAGCAGCAATTTTGCACTTTTCATTTTAGCACACCGTCTATCTATAACTGATATACATAATTGTTTAAGTTTACCGAGCAAAGTCTCGGCCCAAAAGTACTAAATCTTCAATATATATTTCAGGAACTACCAAAACCAAACAGATTTACTTAAAACTTTGAACATAGGTTCGTCTTGCCTCTTAGGTGCTCACTAGGAAACAATTTTACAAAACTCCTTCAGGGCTCCGTCTTACAGGCCTTCGAAATTCCAAATAAAATTCCAAATGAAATTCCAATATAATGTTATCCGTATGGCCAAATATAAATACGAATTAAGAAACCTGCGGTGTTGAAATTTGGAATGATCTCTTTGCTCATAGGTGTTCAATGAAATAAGTCTTTTATGCATCTCCTCTTAGGGCTCTGTCCCACAGTAGCTCACAATTACTGTATAGCCTACGTGTTGAAATTTGACATGGAAGATTCTCTTTTGCTCATAGTTGCTCATTAAGAAACGGTTTTGCAAACATAGTTTTTGAAGTTCTTCAGCACGGCTCGACCCCTTTAAAATTGAAAATTACTTTAGAGACTCCGGAATTTAAATTAGAAATAGACGTAAATTTGGAAATTTTCAATAGAAGTTTTGACTTTTTTGCATTTATTGTCAAAAATAATACAAATGTTTTTAACAGCCGTGCCCGTGATTCAATGTCATTTGTGCAGAGTTTAAGAATTTAATGTATGGTTTGTGTATTTTTTTCAATGTCAAAACTGTTGAGCATTTGACCTTATGACTTATTTTAGTGTGTTTACGACGTTAAAACATCGATAGAGAGATCTAAAGAATTTGCCTTAATATAAAATAAGTTCTCACATATTAGAGGGGATGAGTTTACATAATAAATCGTGTTATGTTCCTAATATGCAAGAGAACACACGTGGTGGAATTTGGACGAACGAGGCTAACTTCATTAAATATAACGAGACCCTCACTTACATAAATGACTGGTTAAAATATTTATCCAGTAAAATAATAAATAGATTTTATGTTGGGTAAAAATATTTAATACAATATGCGTTGCCTGAGGCGCAAGACACGAGGTGGAGGTGGTAGAGCGAGACCGACATCATTAAATATAACGAGACCCTCACTTACATGCCTGGCTTACTGGCTCCTGGCTAAATATTTGTTTTCTCTATAACCTCTTGTTCTTCTCCACAAAGTTACATCAGTATCTTCCGTTTTAAGTGCAACAAATGAATAAATATATAAATGTGTGTGTGTGTGTGTGTGTGTGTGTGTGTGTGTGTGTGTGTGTGTGTGTGTGTGTGTGTGTGTGTGTGTGTGTGTGTGTGTGTTTGTGTTTTATTTATGTTTTTAGAGGGCTTGTTACCAATATGTTCAAAGAAAAAATATATTTTATAACTAATAGAAATCGCCAACTGGTCGAAATACGACCAAACTCTCAGTTCATCTTGAGCCATTTAGATTTAAAAGATTTTATAACTGAAACATCTGTTCTTCCTGGTTTGCTAGCATTTCTAATTATAAAGAATGTCTAATTATTCAATCAATTTGCCTTCTCCCATAAGATTAACATTGAAACTTTGAAAGCCCATAGTGCGTAGCCCTGGAGGACGATGGAAATTACAATGTGATTCTGCTCATCTACAGGACACCAGCTTTCTAACGGTATGCGCGGATTTCTCCTACGTTGAACGAGAGCTGAGAAAAAAGAGGAAAAGAAACACGCTTGCCTATTATAATATATAGACTAAAGATCGCCTCCTGATCGAAATTCGATCAAAATTTCAGTTGATCTGGACCCAAGAAGTGTAAAAACATTTTATAATTAAAACATGTGTTCTTCGTGTTTTTCTATCAGTTGTTAGTACAATAGCTGTCTAATGAATTAATCAATTATTCTTTTCCATAAGATTAACATTGGAACTTTGAAAGTCTGTGGGGCGTAGCCCTGGAGTCCGATTTGAATTAGAATGAGATTCTGCTCATCTACAGGACTATATCTTTCTAACGGTATGCGCGGATTTCTCCTACGATGCACACGAGCTGAGAAAAAAGGAGGAAAAGAAACACGCTTGCCTATTATATAGATTATAATTAATGAAGACATATATTAATGCTTAAAGCTTTAATATGATATTTGAAAAGTTGATGATTGAGTTTTTTGTACAATATGAAAGATATTTACTTTCATATTGTATTGTATTGTGTTGTATTATGTTGTATTGTATTGTAATGTATTGTTTTGTATTGTATTGTATTGTATTGTATTATATTGTATTATTGTATTGTATTGTATTCATATCGCAACTGATTACATGACTGTGATTTTTCATGGACATGTTGTGCATAGTTTAAAATTGTCGTAATACAGTTACATTATGATTGTGTTACTAACCAACAAAAGTGCAATTGCTAAAGTTTCCAGATTGATACCTCCTCAGAATCTATCTCTATCACTTTAACGTTTCTCTTGTGGTCTCCGAATTCTAGGAACATTTATCTCCCGATTGATGGACAGTGAGTCCAACTCTCCGATGTATTTTAAAAGCAAGTTAATTATTTATTAATTGATTCTAATGTAAAGTTATACATAAGTGAAATAAGAATCATTTTAATATGCAAATATCAACACAATACACTGTATTGTATTCAACAATCAAAATAGGTGTACCACTGCACATTGCAGCATTAAATTATATATTGAGATGAAATTTCATTAATTCTATTGATTTTATTCTAATTTTAATCAGAAATGAAAAACAAACGTGTACAATATAAAAAATATACTTACACTTATACCAACACCCAGTCACAGAACCAACATGTCGGCCAATAAAAATAGTTCTGTTATCCTCTCTTCGGGCCTGACGATGATCGTTGTGTCCGGTGGAAATCGATTGCCATTTTCCATCTTTTCAAATATTTAAATATTTACCTTCTGTATTTTTTGCAGTATAAGTGTAAATATATATTTTTTTTTAATTTGTAGACGTTTGTTTTTCATTTCTGATTGAAAACAACAGTATCTTGCTAATAAAAAATTGTCCATTTTTAACTCGTGTTCTTTTGTATTTCGCTGTCTGCAGTTAATTACATTGTAGTCCAGTTTTTCCTTATTTTAATTCTATATACAATTAACGACCTTTAGTGACCTGAATAAGAAACTACGTAAATAAAAAATACGTACAGTATAAAAGTTAAAAAATATATTTAAAAAAAGTTTTGCCAATGAGCTTTTTTTACCTAAGTGCGTTAAGTTTCCTGCACAATATTTTAAATTATTCCAAATAATAAAATATTTAAAAATCATCCTTGACTTATTTTTATACAGTTAACATTATGATAATGGCTTGGCTAATTTTTATGTACAATATTATACAGTACAAAAACTCATTTTGATTTCATGAAGTTGAAATCTAATAATTCTATTGAGTTATTAAAAATGAAACAGCCCAACAATGTTTTTAAGTTTATTATTAATAAGAAAACTCCTTTTAACAGTAACATAGAATCACCACTATAGGTTAAGGACCATAACATATGAACTGTTACATTTAAGGGGTCCCATATGTAGCAGTAGTAGAGTGTGTCGTAGCCTACGTTTGTTGGTTAAACGGACACATAAGCGTAGACTTAACAACGAACTGTTTACCCAACATTTCAAGCAATGTCTTCACGCCTTTCGGTTGAGAGTAGCTACATCGGTATTGTCAAAAGCAGCCAACAATTTATAAATGCCTGTTTTCTCTTTAAACTCACAAAAGTTGAGGATTTTCCACCATCTCGTAAATCTAGCCAATATTTACTTTCTTTTTTACTGCTGGTTTTCTAATAAAGTTCTCTCTTGAAATTGTTAATATGTAATGTGCTTGTAGCTCGAAATCGAGTTATTTATTTTTATCCAGGACAAATGTTACATTTAGTTCTAAATCAATGACATCCGACCAATCCAATATTAAATATACATCTGTACATCAAAAGATGTTTACAACGCTCAACCCAATCCCCATGCTTTTCTAATGGAAAATTTTTAATTTACTTTTTAGATAGCGCCTTTATTTTAAGTCGGATTCTCATCAGTTTTTTGGCGGAAAGAACCAATCCTATCCCAACGATACCAACAAAATTAAAATCGGTTGAGATCTGTAGGTGGAGTTTTCTTCCTCAGGAAACAAAAAAAAGCCTCAGCGTATTAAATAAGTATAGATATTTACTAGCAAAGACACACTAATTAATAATAACTAATAACTAATTACTAATATACTAAACTAATTACTTTATATCCTTATATTTTATAAAATAATTTTTTATCCAAGTAGTATTAGACATCTATTAGAAGTTAATAGAATCCCATCGCCCAATGTTAGGAACATATAAACGACCCAAGTGGCATGCAATATACCGCCGGAGAACAGAAAAATAACATAAGTTGAAATAGTATATAAAATCTATTCCATCAAAATAAGGGGAAGGTATTTTTAGTTCTCGGTAAATCAAGTCACCGCGGTTTCAATTTCAAGTTTTACTAAATTAATTTACATACAATTTAATTAAATAGACTATTTGGTTTCTACTTTGATTAATAATTTTAAAAATACATTTACAGTATCTGATAGTTAAAGTGTAACGTTGCAATTTTGTTATAATTATTGTTTTTCCACAACATTGTTCGGTGTACTTATATAAACTCTTCTGTCACATTACTACGTACATAGTATTAAATAACAGTATTATAAAAAATAATATAAAATTATAATTTTGAATAATAATTTTGAAATTATTTCTTCAAATACATATTTCAATAATAAAATCTAGATGTTCACTAAATTAGCTAATTGGTTTCAACTTCAATTTAATATTTTTTCAGATACATTTGTGTTATTTAATAATTAAATTCCAACGCCACAGTATATTTAATATTTAATATTTTTAATTTTAAAAATATTATTAGAGTTATATTTAATATTTTATTTTACAACATTATTTGATGCAACGATTTAAAATCTTCCATCAAATTACTATAATATGAAGCATTCTACAACTATATTTATTAATATTTATTTATCAAATAAACGCTATAGGCCTATTCTTAATTTAAAAAAAAAATGGGTATTGGTCTTGTGAAAGTCAGCCAAGAGACAAGATATTCATGAGATTGAGTTATCTCTTTAATTAGTCAAAAAGGCAACTTATTTTTTATTCAGTCTGTAAAGTAACCTTTTAAATTACAGGGATTTTGGCGATTTTCACATCCGACTTGTCTTTCGTAGAGGAAGTCAAATTTTAATTTCAAACTAAACAGTAAACCATTGAAAATTATGTAAGTGGGTAAAAACCGTTGAATAATATTTATTTATTTACTTGCTATAATACATTTCAAAAAACTAATTAAATTACACCTGTACCTTCAAATTAAACATTCCTCGTGGGAAATAAGTCCTTCCCTAAACTTATGGAAACACATCCACGCCACATTTGATAAGTAAAACATAAAACCTTACAAAAACGAAAAAGGAAAACATAAAATACTTAATTTACGATTGAAGTCGTAAGTTACTAAATAATTCCAACAGGAAACATACAAGGTGGTAAAAATACAAACAGAAATGTGAAGCAACATCGTCAGAGATAAAGGTTAGCGTAGCCCCCGAGTCAATCAGGGCTACAAACGACTTCCCAAAAGCTGTCACTCCAATGTAAGCAAATCGGGAAATTTCATACTTATTGTGGCATTCAGTTGAAAGTTGGCAACGTACTGTAACCACTCCTTCCATTCAAGGGGAAGTTTTTAAGACTGATTCCGGCCCTCCTGACTTCCCTTCCTCAGATCCAGATGACCGTTTCCCAACCGACAAGTACAAGTTGTGGTGCGCTGCCCTTCTTTATTGCAGTAGAAACAGCGGTCTGACTTTGGGCTTCGGCAATATAGGAAGTAGTTCCTTTCACGATTACCGTTCCAGCAAATTGTTTTTAGGGTTGTTTCTGAAGATGATGTTGGTCCGGTGTCCGCTGTCTCTGGCAATCTCGAAGCATAGTAATTTGCTTGTCTCTGATGAAAGATCGTTGGGTGTGTTTGGTGATGGCTGTAGCTTGACCCTCGTCTCCATCAAGCCTTTAGACTTGTCCACCCAAGCCATATTGCTTTTGTTATGATCTCGACGACCTCTGTGCTCTTGTAAAGTTGGAGCTCTTCAAGGAATACTGAGTCGCTACTCTTACGCCCCTTTTATTTATAGGCTTTTTCGGAAGTCATAGACTGGGCTGGCCCGGGTGGTGGTCCGTAGGTTGTTCTGAATTTCAGGATGGATTCATATTCCTCGCAAGTATTACGAGGTCAGTCAGGTTTTCACCTCTTGACGGCAAATATAGAGCTTGTATTCTGGTTTCAAGTTGCCATGTATCTTCTCCAATTTGACTTCTTCCGTATAGCCTCCTCGTCGTCGGATGAGGGTGGAAATGGCAATGGCAAAAAGTCGGCATGTTTCACGTTCTCCTTGCGTTCTAGCTTGAATTTCCCATCCAAATTCTTATAGTAGCATCGTGGCAAAATCTGGAGCTCAAAGTGATGTTGGGACTCTCTAAAGTTTCTCCATAATTCGTTGTTATTTCGCCACCGGAGGAGTGCATTGCCTTTAAATATCTCAGGCAAAGCCTTCAAATTTCGTTTCGAGGGTATTTCGTAAGCTTCAATGAGTTCATTCAATCGTTTAATAAAAGTTACTGAATCTGAGCTTCGGTCAAAACGTAAGTTCCATTTTATCACAACATTGCATAATCCCGCAGTCTCCGAAAATCGGGTGTGCATAGATCTGCAAGGGATGTCCACTTTGTGTGGTACTTGAGGTGGTTCGAACCCACTGAACAGATTTTCGATCGGTCTTTGATTTTCAACAGACATTCGAGGTGCTACAGAATAGAATTTATCTTTCTCTCTTGAATACATGTCGGCTACTCTCATCCTCAAAGTTTTCATGTCCGATCTTGGTAAAAGTTTGACAATATCCATGATATTTTCAAGTTCAATAGGCAGGAAAGTGTTTCGTGATAATTCCCTCTGTGGCACCTTCAAATATTTCTTCCTGCTGAGGCATCTAAGTGATATGAGTGTTATTTACGAGGAAGTAATGCGAATCGTTGTTTCCTTGATTCAGGTACAACCAAGGAAACAGCTTTTACCTATCGCTAAATTTGAAATGTTCTTGAAACCACATGGATGAAAAATAAGATAATAGATAACTTTCCAGGTAATATTTTGTGATATTTCGATGAGGGATCTCAATTAATAACGTGGTCCAAAATAGGAAACTCTATACAGTATAGATATATATAGGAAAATCTAGGAAAGTTGTTCATGAAATCTAATGGTTTATAACATTTTACGTTATACAAAACCTCAAAAGTTTTCACATCCTATAGCTACAATCATAGTCTACCTTTGAAAAATTCAAGATATAATATAAACTCACAAATACATTATAATTTTTTCAAAGGGTATTATAATATTGAAAGTTTTTTTATAAAATGAGCTCTTCCTACTCTAAGAATGGGTTCTACTATATTGTTGCAACAACAGTTATAATTGTCATATAGTCATGGGACATACATATACCAGGAAAAACCTAGATGTAGAATTTCACTTCCTTATTCAATAAAATATTCAATGGGAAACATGAATTAATGAATATAAGTTTAATAATTAACAAAATATAAATGTTAAATATACTGAATATTTATAACTGCATATGAGGATATATTGAAGAGGATAATAATAAAGTTAGTAGAATTAATGGTGTACCTCCTAGATTTACCTAGTTCATATGGTCGACTGACTCAACCAAAAATCACCATTCCCTTAATTAATTAAACAATCAAACACTCAAAAACTGATTAAATTTTTAGTTTTATAAAAATATTTTAAACAAAACTTAAACTCAAAAGTTTGGCTATATGCCTTCACTAACACTGTTTTGTCCAGGCATTGAAGTATAGTATTATAATAGTTTATACATCAAACTCGATAAAACACCAAGTTAGGCATGCCAGAGGTTGGCGGGAGCAGATTGGTTGATTCAGTTTGGCGAGTTTGTGTTGTTCAATCTGGAGTGGTCGGCCACAACGTCTCTGACACAGACAGACATAGTCCAATCTCTACCTGACCAAGAAAACATACTAGAATGTGATTTAAACGCGTTTTAACAATCGATATAAAATAACTAAAAAATTCTCCTTAACAATGCGGACTGCGAACCAAAGCTCTAACTCTGAACTGCAGTCACTGCCTATGGTACTCACTGCCTATAGAAGTCACTGCCAATGGTAGTCACTGCCCATGGTATTCACTGCATATAGAAGTCACACTACCTATAATATTGACTACCTATGGAAGTCACTACCTAAGGGAGTCATTACCTATGGTAGTCACTACCTATGGTGGCCACTGCCTATATTAGTTACTGTCCATGGTAGTCACTGCATATGGTAGTCACTGACTATGGTACTCACTGCCTATGGTAGTCACTACCAATGGCATTCACTGACTATGGTACTCACTACCTATGGTAGTCACTACCAATGGCAGTCACTGACTATGGTACTCACTGCCTATGGTAGGCACTGACTATGGTACTCACTGCCTATGGTAGTCACTGACTATGGTACTCACTACCTATGGTAGTCACTACCTATGGCAGTCACTGACTATGGTACTCACTACCTATGGTAGTCACTACCAATGGCAGTCACTGACTATGGTACTCACTGCCTATGGTAGGCACTGACTATGGTACTCACTGCCTATGGTAGTCACTGACTATGGTACTCACTGCCTATGGTACTCACTGCCTATGGCACTCACTGCCTATGGCACTCACTGCCTATGGCACTCACTGCCTTACAGTAGTTACTGTTACTAGTCATTGCCCATGGTACTCACTACCTATGGTAGTCACTACCAATGGCAGTCACTGACTATGGTACTCACTGCCTATGGTAGGCACTGACTATGGTACTCACTGCCTATGGTACTCACTGCCTATGGCACTCACTGCCTATGGTACTCACTGCCTATGGCACTCACTGCCTTACAGTAGTTACTGTTACTAGTCATTGCCCATGGTACTCACTGCCTATGGCACTCACTGCCTATGGTACTCACTGCCTATGGCACTCACTGCCTATGGTACTCACTGCCTATGGCACTCACTGCCTATGGTACTCACTGCCTATGGCACTCACTGCCTATGGCACTCACTGCCTATGGTACTCACTGCCTATGGCACTCACTGCCTATGGTACTCACTGCCTATGGCACTCACTGCCTATGGTACTCACTGTCTATGGCACTCACTGCCTATGGCACTCACTGCCTATGGTACTCACTGCCTATGGCACTCACTGCCTATGGTACTCACTGCCTATGGCACTCACTGCCTATGGTACTCACTGCCTATGGCACTCACTGCCTATGGTACTCACTGCCTATGGCACTCACTGCCTATGGTACTCACTGCCTATGGCACTCACTGCCTATGGTACTCACTGCCTATGGCACTCACTGCCTTACAGTAGTTACTGTTACTAGTCATTGCCCATGGTACTCACTGCCTATGGCACTCACTGCCTATGGTACTCACTGCCTATGGCACTCACTGCCTATGGTACTCACTGCCTATGGCACTCACTGCCTATGGTACTCACTGCCTATGGCACTCACTGCCTATGGCACTCACTGCCTATGGTACTCACTGCCTATGGCACTCACTGCCTATGGCACTCACTGCCTATGGTACTCACTGCCTATGGTACTCACTGCCTATGGCACTCACTGCCTATGGTACTCACTGCCTATGGTACTCACTGCCTATGGTACTCACTGCCTATGGTACTCACTGCCTATGGTACTCACTGCCTATGGCACTCACTGCCTATGGCACTCACTGCCTATGGCACTCACTGCCTTACAGTAGTTACTGTTACTAGTCATTGCCCATGGTACTCACTGCCTATGGCACTCACTGCCTATGGTACTCACTGCCTATGGCACTCACTGCCTTACAGTAGTTACTGTTACTAGTCATTGCCCATGGTTGTCAACTCTGACCATGCGCTGTACTATTCTCGATAATGCTTTTTGAAATAAACCTACTTAACATTTCAGATTTATATGTTTTCTAATTCCACTTAATTTAATTGTAAAAAATATGCCATACAGCGATAATACGTATGAATTTAATCCATCAATCCATTACGGTGTATAAATCAAATTAATAGGCATAAAATAAAATAGTGGCTGTGCGAGTGAAGAGGGCAATTTGGACGATTTTATTATGATATTTACGTTTGTTGTTGGTTCGGGAACAATGCCCCAAAATATTGTCAAAGATTTCTGAAACCCCCTGTATAAAAGTTTTGCAATAACGGACCTTCCATATCCCTCCAAGCCTCTTAACGTATTAACTCATGAACTTTTTTATTGTGTACCTTCAAAAGCTTTTCATCGATTAAACCCCATGGCTTATTGCAAATATTTTCATATATTTATTTTTTACATTTCATTGGTGAGTACTTTCAAGATATTACCATTTATAATGTCAACGAATTATTTAAATAAAATTGTGCAACTTACAAAAATCACTCATAAAAAGGGCAAAGAACAAAGTGTCCCCAATATGACAATTTTAGTATTAAGATTACTTACTTACAGTGACTAACACTATTAGGTTTATATTCTATAATTAGGTAGTTATATCACATTTTGTTACTATAAAAAAACTGTGAAAAGGATGATTAAAAAAATAGATTTTTTATTTAAAAAGTAGTACATTTTGTATTACTCGATTGGGTTGAGAAGGAGTGGAAAGGGGTGCTTTACACCATTTACCAGGGATAGGTAGGCTACTACTGTTAAGTGCTCTTTAGCTGATTGAGGTAGTTTTCAGATAACAAACTTCAAGATTAATACTGAAATTTCATTAGCAGCAGACACTTAATTATTCTATGTAATGCAAGATGTTAAATGCATCTTCTTTTACATGTTTTACAATATAAAATTGACAAAATTGTAATGATTTTATAAATTATCTGTAAATGAGGGTATCGTTAAAACTGTAACAAAAAGAGTTGTAAGGTATTCTCATCATATAAACATAATTCTCATTTATCTTTACAAATTAACAATGATCTAATACGGACTAAATAGTTTTAAAATTATATGGTTACGAAAACCAGTTTTCATCCTTTTCCATTGTCAGTAATTTAACTTCATGTACATTCGATTTCTATTTTCGATATTAACCTTTTCAACAATCTGGGTCGAGTTAAAAATTTATATTTTGATTTGGGGCTTACATTTGACTACTTCTATTGCAGATTAGAAATTTAATTTTTCAATATTTAATTTACATCATAATTTTCTTTTAATTTAATTTAATTTTTTAATCTGTGGGCACAGTTTTGATTTTTGTTGTCTGTTTATATCCCTCTCAATTATAAAAACATACATGGTGATAGCGAATTTACGTTTATTTACGTTAATGTACGTAAATTTTCGTCAATTTACGTTAGGGTTTCAGGTAATTTTCATTGTGGAGCCTCTCTTCTAAAAAAATACCCCAAAGTTAAAAATAAGACTACCTAGAAATATAATACTATTGATCTAATGTTTATCTATTATTTTTAAGTGAGTTTAAATTTTTCAAACTATTTTAAAATAACTACTACAAAATTCTACCAAATGCTCTAAGTGGAACATTAATCAAATAATTAAATCAGTATAAAAAAGGGTACGGTAATGATTTTTTATTTGCTGGTGAATAAAAGCTTGTTGGAATAGCAATTCAAGTGGACCCTCAAACAATATTAATATTTAAAAAGGTTATTTCGACTTAACTCAGCAATGCATAATAGAGGCAAGAATTATAAACGAGTTTTCAAACAAATTTTGTTAACAGGGACAGGAAGGGTGTTTTGGCCGTCCATGTCTCATCAAGCATTTCTTGCTTACAAAACATTTTAATTTTTTATATTATTTTTTTAATTAAATGTACAACATTTTTGAATATTATCACAACAATTTTATAACGACTTTTACTATACTTTTTTTATTGAATTGATAAAATGAAGTGACGATAGACATTATACTTGATTAAAACCTCATAACTTTTTTATTCTAATATTATTTTTTATTTTTAATAAGTATTTTTTTCTTCAATTATATTCTCTTAACGATAAACAGAAAGATGCATTTTAAAGACATAGAACCATGTGTCCTTTAAGTTGAGAACTTTCGTTGTATAAAGAAGGTTATTTAATATAAAATATTCTATAAAATTTAATGATCAAATAATATTTAACTTACATGAATTTAAGGTTCAGGATTCTATTCAGGAATTTTTCTGGTTGCAGCTTCAGACTGTAGGAAATCGCCCTCACTTATTACATTTTTCCTCTATTCCTCTATAGTCATTGTAATTCGGGACCATTCGTTCCACATGTCATAAATCAAGCATATTATATATGATATTTCAATTCGATGACTAACACCAAAATTTCCCCCTAATAGCTGATTTATTATTAGGTTATTATCATGCTGGTCCTTTTCCAAAAACTCGATACACTTCTAAATGTTTGCGCGATGGGTGACCATAGCTTTCGTAAAATGTAAAATACTCGTATAAATGTTCCGTTATTACAAGTTTTTTATGTGGACGTTTTCTCTTGTGAACATCAATCGCAAAGGACATGATAATAAGTACCGTAGTGGATGTTTGTTTGACATTTTGTTTGTCATTTGTTTGAAAAACAAATTGACATTTTGTTTGTTGACTTAACAGCCTTAAATGACTCTGCTTAGGGTTTTAGAGTTTAGAGTTTTATTGTTTTCAAATTTACTAGACATACTTTGACGTGTATTGACAGAGTGGGCTAGCTTTTTTAGTTTTATTAAATGGATAATTTTGTTTTCTATATAAACCATACACTAACAGTCTTTCCAGACAAAATGTTATACCCCTCTACTGCCCTCTATTAGACCGTTTTCACTAAAGATTATTTTCCATTCTCTTTAATAAGTGATATCTTGGTTACTGCATCGACTATCAATAAAGTTTTGAAACAAAAGACGGAAATATTTTCATCAAATATATCTAAAACAAATAAATAAATTTTAAAAAGTGCCCAGATAACCGTTAAAAGCACAGTTTGAACGAATCGCACCACAGCATAAGAAACAGCGAAAAGTAATATCAGAAGGTGAAATTTAGTTCTAATAATTTTCGACATTCCAGTAATAGCATATGAACTCAAATATTTCAACGGCAGGGTTTGTTTGACGCCTCAACACTGTGGGCTGTGAAGTGTGTGATGTCATTAGCCTTTTGGTGATTGCAACCCAATACAAGTTTGAAATTGAGCAGGAAAACCATTTAGTGAAAAGTTATATTTGTAGTTAATATAATCTCATTGATTCACCTAAAATAGGGTGTTTATACAAGAATTAAGGGGATTTTAGAAAAAAATATTTCAATGAAGTAAAAAACTTATATTTGTGTTTAATAAATTAATGTAAAGTTTATATTTTTAAGTTAATAAAACAATTGCATAAGGTTCAATATGAGGCACGTTAGAGGCACGGCACACACCTTTAATGGTATTCCACCTCTACCCATGTCCTGACCAGCACGCCACACACCTTAAGAGTCATCTTCACCTTTGGGCCAGTAGCCCATTGTTGCGCAGTCGGCAATGTTAACCATACGGCTTTTAATGCAAAACATGGTATTTTACTCCCCTGTTTCGGACGCCGTTTTCAAACCGATTTTCTTTAAACTTGGTAAGTGTTTAGTTGATTAGTTATATTAGGCCAGTCCATACCTCGAAATTTTGAAAATTTAACAAATATTACTCTTTGTAACGTTGCAAAGTAACTCGATTTTCCTTAGTAGGCCTAATATTTGTTAAATTTTCAAATTTCGAGGTTTATTGCCGATTGCGCAACAATGGGCTACTTGGCTTTATTAAAGATGATTCTTAATGGTATTCCTCCTCTACCCATGTCCTGGCCAGCACGGTTGCCAGACGATTGATTATTTATTCACTGAGAAGTCCAAATCACAAACATCACACCCAACATTACATATTACTAATTTTATCGCAAACACCAAATTCTCAATAGCCTCCAGAAGAAAAGTCCAACGGAGTCACTTAGTGCTCCTAGGAGGTGTTGAATCCATAGGAATATGTCCTTCCAATCCATGTTTTACTGAATTAAGTGTTAAGGGCCTCATACACAATGTGAAGTCAGGCAGTACCCCGACTTGTTGGAACTGGAATAAACACTTTTCCAACTCGATGTCATCCAACAGAGGGGAAACCATACTCCTTAAACTTGTCACATTACAGCCTTTGACGCAATGAGCCTTTTGGAATACGCTGAACTCATCTACTTATTTCAAAGTCAATGCTCTACAGTGCTACCTAATTTTAATGAAAAAATTTCCAGTTGGTATAAATATAACTTGTTAAGCTTGAGCAGGTCTTTTGAGAGGAATTAACTACATTAACTATATTCTAAAGTTATTAGGATATGCAGTTTAAAAACCCGGAGTTAATTGATAAACTTCCTGAAAATGTGTACTTTTTACTTATGAAAAATAAAAATAAACATTGATGGTTAAAGACTCTCAATAGAACTGTCCTTTATACTAATTGTTTAAATGCAACGTAGTACCGTACAATAATTGGTTGTAGGAATGATATAAAAAGCTGAATTAATTGCTTTGAAGATTTCCTATTGTAATTAGTTTTGTAATCACCTCCAAAACCTCAATTACCTACTGAAGATACTTAACTGGTTGTCCTGTGTCAGTAATATATTGTGAATCAATCATGATTTATGCCAACTAAGATTTTATTTACCCTTTTTGGTTAAGTTTATGAGTGGACTTTTGTTAAAGGAATCACAATTTTGAAGGAAATTTTAAATTATAATCACTAAACAACATCAATGAGTTAAAAAACTTACTCATTATTTAATAATGGCATTATTTAATAAATGAAATAAATCAAAAGAGTCTATTAAATATTGAATGTGTAACCTTTCAGCTAAGGCTAACAAATGAGTATAAAATATTTGTAGAAGGCTATTTAATTCTTTATTTGTACTTCTATCGTTCTGTGAGATTTCTTAAAAATTAACATTCTTTCATTTAGTATACGTGTTACTTATTAGGATATCATAGCTCAATTATTTATCAAGACATAGAACGGTTTAGATTACCTGAGCTTATGCAATAACTAATGATAATGCGTTTTGGCTGCATAAATTATTCTCATTCAAATATAATTCAAAAGGTATTTTTTATTCATGTGTGTTTTTTATGGTTTTTAACTTGCTCTGACTTATTATTATTCAAATTGATTTCATTTGTGTTTTTGCAGTTTCTGAGTTTTTATGATTTTTACTCTCAGCCAATAATTATTTTGAATAGACAATGTGTTGTGAAAAATCTAAATCCTTAAATTAGTTATATTTCACACAAACGTTTGAAATATTTACAAGTTTCAACATATGCTTAAGTTTTTGTCCACAAAAATGTTTTTAGAAACCATTAATTCAAAGAAGACAAAAAGAAAATAGTAATGACTCACTAATTAATTGTTTTCTGTGACAAAAGAGAAGGAATTAGAGACGTGGAGAAGTTGTGAAGCCTCGTCTTAATGAGTTTTAATGAGTCGGATTCCTGGACTCAAGGCAGGCAGGAAGTCGTATTGGAATTCCAATGCTCCTATTATTTCATTTCTTTTGATCGAATCAACTTGACTAGAAGTTTTTTTTTAAGGAAATATATTCTTTTACTGAAGGATATGCTTTTAAAATGTCTGTTAATAGGGCAATTCAATATTCAGTTTAAATTAAAAGGGCCCGCATCTGTTTTCGATGGTGGCTTATAAGCCCACTACAAATAGCAAAGGTTGTGGATACTTCAATTAATCGTAACATGAATTTATACCTCAATTGCAACTTATTGTACTTTTAGTTAACTATTAAAATATCAAATACGTTAATCGAATTTTTCTAAGGTCATAAAGAGTAAACATTAATTTAAAAGTCAAGTGTATATGCAAACTCTCATTTTGTTTGATGTCAGTAAAGAAAGCCAGTATTTCAATGAATAAAGGTTAATTTTTTGCTAAAAATTGTACACAATGTATTAAATAATGGGAGTCCCTCACCCACTGAACCAAAAAAGGTAAGTATAAGGTTATTTAGAAGCATAAAAAACAAATATTACAATAAGATATGAATTTCATCTCGCGTTAGTTTGGTGTATATCTTATTAAATTATCAATTAATCAATCAATTAATGTTAATCAATGTTAACATTAATGTTAATGTTAAATTAATGTTAATCATTAAAATTTATCCATTATCCCTTTTAAACAAATCTAGTCTCTAAATTGAAACTTGGAACAACTAATACACTCAATAAGACAGGTGAACTTAATATACAGGTGAACACTTAATATAAAGGTGAACTTTTAAGCCTTCAAGCCCTGATTTTTCAGTTCATACTCAAGCTTACGTTATAGCAAACTTGACTTTCTCAATCCGTTCACTATTATAGCTGAGTCGAAACGTCCTTCTTGTTCAGTTTAGACCTACTGCATATGTTGTAATAAGCTTGACTTTCTCATTTTGACAACATACACCTTTATAACAAAGTCTTCAAGCCCTCGTTGCATGGTTCAAACATATATCCTTTGATATAATGAACTTGACTTCCTCACCGCATTAATATCCACCATTACCGTTGAGTAATGGTCGATATTAACGAGTAATGGTGGACTGAACAAGTAACCCCTTGTTCAGTCCAGACATATAGAATATGTTGCTATAAGCTTAACTTTCTCATATGTTAACATTCACCCTTATCGTTGAGTGCTGTTCAAGTCCTACTTGTTCATTTTAGACCTTTTGTATTTTTTTCTTGCAAGCTCGATAATTTGTCAAATGGGAAAATAGGCTCTAATAAGAATGTTTTAAGAATGTGTATTGAGATGAACAAGAAGTGGAGAGGGTGTAAAAAATAGGCATAAGATACGGGTTGAAGGAAATTAATGATGAAAGAAGTCACAAGAGGAGAAGAAAAAGATATTAAATGAAGTATAAAGAAAGACTGAAATGCATTTTTTAATTTAAATGTATTGACAATTGGGAAAAAAAACTTTAACAATTTTTACTGTTAATAGTGTAAAAAAGTGTTATTTTTTTAAATAATCAAATATTCTAAAACAATGCCAAGGAATAGAATTATTAATGTTTAATCAGTACTAAGTAAGTGATATGCATATAATTTTAAAAGAGGTTGAGATTTTAATAGTCTTTTTGGATAATTTTTGATTAATTAAAAGGAATTTTGATACAAAATGTCAAGCTATAAAATAAAACAAACACATTTTTTTATTAATTAACATTACTTTTTCTTCACATATACAAAAACTATTTATTCTGACGTATTTGAACGCAAAGGGTGGTTATTATTGGTGTTACTGAGAATCAAAATACAATTTACTGCTCTTTTAAGATTTGACTTGTTTTTATAATATATCAAAACGAATAATGATATGAAATATGTAATCTTTTATAAAAACCAATGAGTATGGTAAGAAAATATAAATTTTCCAACTTATTATTATTTATTTATTATTTTTTTAATCCCTTGAACAACAAAATATATTAAATCTGTTCTTTTAAAATCATGTAAAAATATTTCGGGGTCCTAATGTTTTAGCAATTTTGCCACAATAGTACCAGTATGTTATTTCAACCGTGCAATAGCCTTTGTTAATAAAAGAAATTATTTATATTTTTGTTCAAAGTTGAGTTTATTTCATTATGAAGAATAAACTATGTTCTTTGCAGGTAAATATATGCCAAAGTTGCTTCTGCTGCAGACGGCCCTATTCCAGCCTGTCCAACGCAGACACTGCTCTTTCTTTGCTACCATATTGTAATCTCCAAAAAACTATTTCGCATTAATAATATAATGCAACACATCAACCCTTTTTACCTCTTAAGGTAAAAATTGCATATTTTATTTTCTCGCTAAAGACCTGAGTTTTACATTAAAGTAAAATCAATAAAATTATTAATATAAAATCTTACCCTTTTTAAAATTAACTTATCTATTTAATTTAATTATGCATCCTAACAACATACCGAAATGGAAACGGGTAACGCCAAAGGTGCTATTCAACGGTTATCTTGAGCGGCTAAAGAGCTTTATCAATAATTCCGAGGGGGCAAACGCAAACTTTGACACCTTGTTTAGAGTCAAGGTTTGCTTTGTTATCAAACTCCATTGTTAACGATCTTAAACTTATTCCTTCAATTCACCACCATAAGTGTTTTATCTTCAATTTTCTTAGTTTATAATAAATTTAGTCACTATTTTTTTGTGGGCTACAGCGGTTAAAAATTTTTAGATGGTTAAAAATATTTTGTTCAGCATTTAATTTAATTACTGTACCTATATTTTATTCATGCTTAAATTCGTTTAAAAAATTTTAAGGATATTTTAAACTCAACACCTTGTAAACAAGGTATTGTTGTAGATTAATATTTCGTTAGTTAGTTAGGTAAGTCGGGGTTTTCGGTGATTTAATTGACATAGAAGTAAAAACTCGAATTTTTAAAAATACAAAAACATAAGCTTTAAATCCAAATCACTGTATAATCTAATATCTATTCAAGTTTATAGCTCTTTCGTTAGCTTTATACGTTTAAAACAACGGCGTACGACTATTTTTTCCTAACCAAGTACTAACCCAAAGCATGAGAATCTGAGGTAATGAATATGAGGAAGAGAACAATTCTTTTAATGTCTTGTTTTAGGAGCACCTTTAGACATTGACGTTCGTGCAGTATACTCCATTGTCTTGACACGGATTAATATTTTTTTATAACATCTTCTATACAGAAATATAAAATTAAAAAAAAACTCTGGTTCTCTTCCGAAGTATGAGCAGGCGCTCTCACTAAGGCAGCATATACCGGATGAGGCTTTCTCGTGTTCAGCTTCAAGCAGCTTTCAGGATCGCATCCACGTATCGTACAGTATCCAAGCCGGCTGTCCTAGTAATTGCAGGAGTTATCCCAGTCTATTTCTTGGCATAGGAGAGAAAGGTAGTCTACCAAAGACAAGCTGATGTTGGCAAAGACCTGACAAGAACACAGGAATGTAAGCGGACCTATCAAACATGACAGGAGAGCTGGGAGCTAGAGAGTCGCTCTGGGTGGACTGCGAGACTCAAGAATGTCCAATTCTGAGTCGCTCTGGGTGGACTGCGAGACTCAAGAATGTCCAACTCTGAGTCGCTGTGGATGGACTGCGACACTTAAGCATGTCCGACTCTGAGTTGCTGTGGATGGACTGCGAGACTTAAGCATGTCCGACTCTGAGTCGCTCTGGGTGGACTGCGAGACTCAAGAATGTCCAACTCTGAGTCGCTCTGGGTGGACTGCGAGACTCAAGAATGTCCAACTCTGAGTCGCTGTGGATGGACTGCGAGACTCAAGCATGTCCAACTCTGAGTCGCTCTGGGTGGACTGCGAGACTCAAGAATGTCCAATTCTGAGTCGCTCTGGGTGGACTGCGAGACTCAAGAATGTCCAATTCTGAGTCGCTCTGGGTGGACTGCGAGACTCAAGAATGTCCAATTCTGAGTCGCTCTGTGGACTGCGAGACTCAAGAATGTCCAATTCTAAGTCGCTCTGGGTGGACTGCGAGACTCAAGAATGTCCAACTCTGAGTCGCTCTGGGTAGACTGCGAGACTCAAGAATGTCCAATTCTGAGTCGCTCTGGGTGGACTGCGAGACTCAAGAATGTCTAACTCTGAGTCGCTGTGGATGGACTGCGAGACTCAAGCATGTCCAACTCTGAGTCGCTCTGGGTTGACTGCGAGACTCAAGAATGTCCAATTCTGAGTCGCTCTGGGTGGACTGCGAGACTCAAGAATGTCCAATTCTGAGTCGCTCTGGGTGGACTGCGAGACTCAAGAATGTCCAATTCTGAGTCGCTCTGGGTGGACTGCGAGACTCAAGAATGTCCAATTCTGAGTCGCTCTGGGTGGACTGCGAGACTCAAGAATGTCCAACTCTGAGTCGCTCTGGGTGGACTGTGAGACTCAAGATCCGAAGTAGGCCTAGTAACGATGTAATGAGATAAGCGATCGCAGCTAGTGTCTAAAGTGAAAGGAAATTTTATTGGGTAGTAAACTAGACTGTTGTAGGTGTTTTACACTACAGGGTGGCCCACTGTATGTGTAAAAGAATTCTTTCTTATCTCAAAATAATAATAATAATGGGGAGCTTAAATTGATTTGTTAGCCTTACTATGGAGGTCCACTTTTGATAGGGGATTGTTTGATGTATACAAAATAAAAGGTTATATTTAGTAAAGTACAATACAGCTAACCTGATCTAAAATGGATAATAGAGACGGAAATCATAGCATTTGAATCTCTTTGCTGATCCTACGAATGCAAAAACTTTTCAGTTAATTTTCATGGCATTGCTCGAAATTTACAGCCCTTTAAAATTATACACCGGTGTGATAAAAGCCAATGAAATTTTTCCTACGACTTTCTTGAAGGGACATCATTAAAAGAAGTCTTGAAATAACTTCGTTGGTAATTGGCATAGTGCATATTATTTCATAGTAAAAGTTCTAAATAATATGCCACAAACCAACCCTAAAAGTTTAAAGTCATAGCATTTTACAGGTTCTGGGATATGATTCCAATGCGAAGTTTGATTGCTTGCCATTTCCGGTTTGGTTATTTATTTGAGATCGGGTTTGTGGATAAAAGCTTTAATTTGATGTCATATCGACGTACCTTTAAGATAATCGATTGACTTCTAATGGGCTGGCCTAAATTAGAACTGAACATTCAGAAATACCAGTAAAAAAGTTTTAAGCTTTTAATTTGGAGACTTTTAATTTTCTGGCTACATTAATTAATGTTAAAAATATTGAGTCTTTTCTAGACTCATCATCATCCGTTAAAGCAATTATAAATTGATTTTTTTTTACATCAATTCAACATTGATGTCAACACCATGCAAATATATACCCTATCCTTAGTATTACATTATAAGCCTGTTTGATAATTTCTAATTTGGAACGTATTGATTTCAATTAAAATAATCAGTTTATAAATAGTAAATAAAACGATAAAGTTTATTAATTTTTTGCCAAGATTTGAAATAAAAAGTTCTTCCTATTTTGGCCACGTAAAAATTATAATAATCTTCTTATTTTTAAATATAATTTATGTTTTATTTTGTATCTATTATGGATTTGTTGGAAAATTAATTTGGAATCAAAATTAAGGTTGGTTTTACTAAATCACATTTTTATCAATATTATATATTGTAACGACAGATCTATAAAAGATATAAGTAAATTAAAATATGGTGACAATTGAAGTGTCTGACAGTTTACAGCAGGGTGCTTATTGGACGGCTGCTCTGTTATTGACGTTTTCTATGGGCCATTAACTGCCGTTTTAGTAAATATTTTCCTTGACAAAAATTATAAATTCTACATCAAAATGCAATGACAACCAAGCGTTTTTAAGGTGAATATGAAGGGAGTAGAATGGGTATAGCTTAGTTGCTGACAATACCTACTGTTTCATTTGTCAGTATCATTAATAGTAAAATTGAAATAGATGTTAAATAGACCAATAGATCAATGTTTAATGATAGAAGTTAAATCTTATAACCTGGACATTGGTGCCAAAGTTTTTTTTCAACTGACATGATATAGGCCTGCCTAATCATGGAACAAACAACCTTCCCTTTTATAATTTCGATGATTACAAATTCTGAGCTGTGACACTGTTCACCATGCGAACATCACGTCTCAGTTCAGATTGAAAATTGTCTCTGTTATAGTGCTGTTGTTTTCTTATTTTGTTTCGTGGGGGTGGCACACCTGACCGAAGTGTTCGTCAGCTGTTGGTAAGATTTGCAACTGTCAAGGTTCTTTTCTTGTTCATAAGTAGCTCAGTCAGTAACTTTAGATAAATAAATGACCTAAAATCTAATAAATTTGTAACAAGCTAACTTTTCGTGTGGGAACAATATATGCTAACTCTTTTCTGAAAGTTCCCCTCATTTTCCTCGCTTGTTTCGATGCCATACAACTTTAAATTTGATGTATAGAGGTCGAATATTAATGCTAAGCTTTGTTGGGGTGGTCCTCCTTATAAAACCTAAATTCCAACCAAATATATCGTAACAGTTATTAAAGTAAATAACCTCTGGATGTATAACTTGTATCAGGATAACTTTGGCATTTCTAAGATGACATATAATAGAATTCACTTCAAAAATAATTTGTTATTGAATCTAAAAAAAATCTATACTGTCAACGAAATTTTTAATTCTAGAATATGAACAAATCTTACTCTATAGCTTAAGGTAAAACAGTTTGTGCATCTGATGCGGTAACATAATACTCGTATCTACTCCGCAGCTTGAGATCGCTTTCAAAGAAGTTCCATTAGCAGTACAATATCCATCCATTATGCATCGATTTCACGTTACTCCAAGCCTCGACTAAACTTTAAAATAACAAACTTGGCATAAAAGCTTTTAGCCCAAATTATGTTAGAATCATATATGAAAATATGATGGTAGTTATATGGGAGTCCGGGTGTTATAAACATACTATTTTCATAATTTTTATTTTACAATTGCATGGCATAAAGATGATCGATTGAAAGCACTAAACTGTTTTTGGATTTTAATTAACTTTAAGGAGAGCATAAGAATAAACAAAAAATAATTATATATGGTACATTTTTCAATAAAGGTCACTTAACTTTTCACACGGAAAAATACATTACCACAATAGAATACTTGGCAACAATTTACCCACCTGGTAAATGAAGATTCAACATACGACTACCATGTTTAAAAGTTGAGACATTATGTAAAATACAGGGTGTTTCACACCATCCTTATGACCTATTCAAAATTAACATAATTCGTTTTTTCACAAAAAAATTGCATTATTAAAGGTAAACTTGTTGTTTCTTTCGAATGATTTTCGTTAAATGTTCAGGGTATACCACAATTGGCTAATCTAGTCTGAAAGTCATTATGGTTTTAAATAATAACTCCCACTTTTATGACGTTTTCAGATTCTAAAAATTGTTTTAAGGCTGTTATAGTTTAATGCGACGCCCTTACCCTAACGGATTACGAATTAAAGCCGGTGAAAGTTGAGTTTTTTCCCCAATAAGGATAACAAGGAGAAAATAATTACATTCATTAGCAATTATTTTTCAGAGATAATTGCTGTACAAATTTTAATTGTGTTATTTTTTGGGAAAAATTAAAGTTTTACGGATAATATCTCATAAACAGTCAGTTGGGTGTACACTTTAAATTGTAATGTTTTCTTTTAAAGATACGTGTTGAAAATAATCATAAAAAATTTTGATTTATATGTTTATTGACCTAGCATACCGTAAATATTGGTTTACTTGAATTCTATCGATTAAAATATTTTAAAAAATATGTTATTCTGCATAAAGCAGTTATATAGCCCCGCAAGTGCAAAATGTATCTTTTTCCTTTTACAAGATGTCATCTGAAACTCAATTGTGTTTTTTTACAATTAACACATGAAACAAATACTGTAATGGGTTGAATTGTTCTTGTGTAAATTTAATGACAAATGGTTCTCTGTGTGAACAATGCCAGGCAAAGAAACAATTCAAAATGCAATTTATAAATATTGTCGTTTATTTTTACAAATTTTTAATTTTGTATAATTGCCTAATCCTTTACTATAATAATATGAGTGTCTGTGATGATGTATTTTAGATCAATCTCAAAATCTAGTTGGTATGGTATGTTTGGCTTAGACGTTGTAATAAAATGTGTTTTTTTTTTTTTTTTTTTTTTTAATAAGCCTAGAAACAGCTTTAAACCCAGGAAAAACTTTTTAACTTAAACTAAGTTGAAAATCGCAGTTATTTCACATTGGCCTGATATGTTGCCATTAAGACAACGAAATAACAACGACAGGCAAACAAAAATAGACGAATGCTACTTTTAAGCATCGTTTTGAAACTGCGGTCGCCTGTGAAAAGATATAGTTGGCGTAAACTTCAAAGTTTGATTACCATAATACTATGATAAATGTGAATTAAAACAAACGAGCAAGGCTCGGTTAGCCCGGTAATTTATGTATTTATGACAACGATAAAGGTACCATATAAAAATGTAAGACCCACATGGCTAAAACATTTTTTAAACAAATATCGATTAAGTATATGCATTGAATACTGCTTTGAGTCACCGCAATATAAATGCTATTATTAATTCAAAACGATACTTAAATGAACAAAGAAGGTAAAAATAACTGGATTTGAATTACCGTTTATGACTTATATTCATGAAACTTTATCTTATACTCTAAAACAAGCAATGTTTGTTGGGGGCTAAAAAAAAATTTCTCTCCAAGAATTTTAGTTTTTTTTTTTTAATATGGGGATTTCAGCCACGGGAAATTGATTGGAACTGGTCCCATAGCTGGGAAAAAAATCCGTTTTCAATCCTACAGCTCTTCAAAGTTTGCAGCCTCCCCTGCAATGTCCGGCTAAACTCAGGGTGATGGGTGGGGTTCCGAGACCAAAGAATGGTTTGGGAGGTTGTACCTAGTGTTGTGATAAGTCCCAGCTGGGCAAGCTGATGTCGATAATTGTTGTTTAGGGGCGCCACTCCGTTCCAGGTGAAGATTCAGGGCTCTAACGGAGAAAAACCCTTCCCAGATGTTACCCAGCAAGGCAGAATTTAAAGGATACCAATTTATTTTAAGTCCAATTACTCATGCCTGGCTATAATAATACCCATAAAAGTATACCATAAAATGAAGAAATTATTTCAATTATATTTACTACTATGACTAATATTCCCAAAAGATTGATAAAAAAAGAGAAAATTATTTATTATAAGGGAAGCAAATTATTTCAGTTTTTTTTTTTCCAAGGGCAGAAATCCTTACTTTTATCAAAATTATAATCTACCTTTGGTTTCAGGGAGTCTCAATGATGACTCTGATATTCAGGAAATACTTGTGATTTAATGAGTGGAATTCCAATAATATTCAGAACATCTAACAACTTAACATAATACTTCATAAATCATGAGGAACAAGTAAAGAAAATGAGTACAAGTTGTTCAATACCAAATTAGACGGTGGCCACCAGCTGAAAGACATTGATACATACATAACACTTAACACTAAATTAAATAGAGAAACATATACCACAAATAACACTATAACTAATATCGTTTATCAACTTTTATTAATTTGTAGATAGTAAGACCAGTAGGTTTAAGCACTGTCCCAAGAGTCCTTGGAGAAAGGGGGGGGGGATCCCAGTAGAAATTGCTGCACTGATTGGTAGGATGAGTGTAGTCACCCACAGTGTCCAGGAAAGTTCTTTAGAGTTATTTGGCTGGCCAGCAAAAATAATTAAATAAGTCACCTCAGAAATTTTAGTTTGACTTATCGTTCCGTAGAGCTCGGTAGTCCACTATCACCCGAGAAGTGTGATGGTGGTCGATAGGTCCAGGTAGGTGTCCTGGATAGGCCCCAGTCCACAGCAAGGTACAGGCCCAGGTCCGGTAAGCGAGTGACCCCAGAAGTTCAGCGTGTCACCGACAGGTCCGGGAAATTCCCTATATAAGTTCAGTCCTCGATAATAAAGGAAACCTAATTATATTAAATAAATTCCTAAACAAGGTTATATGCCTCAAAATTCAATTATACTATCTGATTTTCTCATGGGAATGATTTTCTTTGAACATTAAATAATTAATCAATTAATCCCAAAAATCCTTCAGTCAAAAAGTTCCTTAAATTGACACAAAACTACATAAAATTATTTTCTACTACAACATTTAATCACAACCTTGTTAATATCAACACTGCAGTTCACTGCTGTTCTTTTAATTGAACTGTATGACATGAAATTTTATAAGTCAAATGATTTACGGTGGTAAAGACAATTACTTTCCAAAATATTCAATGACACTAACACATTAAGCTGTATGACACACTTTAAACAATTTAATAATGCACAGTGTGACATTTTAAACAAAATTGGTATTTAAAATAATACTTTAAATCTACCACTGAACATAGCTGATCCAGGTTATTTTATTTTCTTGACAACATTACTCAATGATAAAATTCAATTTTTTCCCTCAGTTTTCCATGTCTGGATTAATGACCAAAATTATCTACTAACCTAAAATTAAATTCTTTGACAAACAACAAATATTTAAATCTAAATCAATTATTACCATGGGTAGGCTGAGTTCTTTGGCATCATATTTTTTTTTTTTTTTTTTTTTTTTTAGCATCCAACAACTAAATAGGGCCTAACAAAATTATTTACACTGAGAATATATCATTAAAACTTAAATCAGTAAAATGTTGCAATGTAGAACCATTTAATCACAATGAAATATTTATCAGAACAAAATAATGTGCTTTACTGAGAGTCAAAATTATTACCGTACCAGTACATTTGAAACTAAAATCCTTAAAATTTATGAAACAATTAATAAATTATTTTCATCAGGACAAAGACAATAGATCACTGACAATTATTAATTACAGCCTGATAATAAAATTTAAGAAATTGGTAATTTTTAACTTGGCTCAATTTCCCACAGTTTAAATATAACACAATAACACAATTACCACCAACAGTTATATTATTTTTAAATAAAATGTAATAATTCAAATTGAACAATGTGACTCTTAATATTATCCAGGTTAAACATGAAAACTTCCCACGTGGTTTATTACTTTAAAGTGAACATTTTCTTTCAGAATTTAAGGAAACTCTAACAGACCTATCTCTCTTCAAATAGTTACAAAATTAAATTCAACAATTCTTATAGCTAAAATCAATTATTTTATATTACATACTCAGAAATTCTCATAAAAGGACCAAGCATGAATAACTCCCATGGCAATTATCTTGCCCTTTTAAAGTTAATATTTTATATTTGGGATTTTAAAATTTTAATTTATCAAGAAGTTGAAAATAATTGCAAAATTTAATTATTCTGCCTTACCTCTAAAAATCAGCAATTTGCTTAAATTCCTCAGGATGAGCAGAGGGAGTCGGCAGATCTTTCCTCGAAGAAGGCACAGCAAAGACAAATCGATGTCGGGCGGCAGGGTAAATCCTGTACTTGGCCGGCAACTTTCTCTGTACAAAGTTCAACTAGGGCGCGTGCCGCTTGGTCTCGGCACTAACGGCATTTTCTAAACGCCTTCAAGGCTGTGAGGCAAGTTGTAATACATTTAAGTTCGGCGGGGGTTTGGTCTTTTGCAGGCGCGCTACTGCAAGGGTAATTCTCGCTGGTTGATCAGGCCAGGGTATCAAAAGCGGCCGTCCGAAACTTGGAATGCTACAACACTCCCCCAGCAGAAGAAAATTTCCTAAATTTTCTCATTCGTAATATTTCTTGAGATCGGAGACGTGCCAGTTACCTACTGCCTTGCCATCTTCGCCCTTCAGTTGGTAGACCAGGGGGGAGATCCTCTTTGCTATTGTGAAAGGTCCGATGAACTTGGGAGCAAGTTTGGAACAGACAGCCTTAGCTGCATCCGAAAGTACAAAGTTCCTTTTCCAAACCCTGTCGCCCACTTGAAACTCAAGAGGTCGCCTCCTCAAATTATACCTTTGGGCATTCTTCTTGTGACCATCAACAAGCCTTTGCTCCACATCCTTATACACCTTCTGGAGGTCCTTCAATTTCCTTCCATAACTTGTATTGTCGGTAACTTCTGGTACTTCGTCTCCTTCTGCCCCAACTTGGTGAAAGTTGAGATGAAGCTCCCTTCCAAAATTAAGGTAAGCCGGGGTATAACTGGTTGTGTCGTGTCTGGCAGTGCGCAGGGCAAACCCTATTTTAGGAATCTCCTTATCCCACTGTTTGTGGTTATTCCCAACATATGCCCTCAGCATATTTCCCAAGGTCTTGTTTACTCTCTCCGCCGGGTTGGCTTGTGGGTGTCTGCTAGCATTGTACAGAATTTTAACTTTGTATTCCGAAGCCAAAGATTTCATAAGTTTCCCTGTAAATTCTGGACCATTGTCGCATATTAAGTATTTTGGAATTCCCCAGGTTAGAAATACATCCTCTAAATGCTTCGATACTAAACTTGAAGTGGCGGCCCTCAAAGGGAACAAGAGAGGAAACTTTGTAAAAGTGTCGGTCACCACCAGTAGGTACTTAAATCCAGAGCTGGATCTTGGGAAAGGTCCGAGCAAATCTGTAGCTACCATAGCCCATGGCTTACTAATTCCTCTTCTGTCACCCATGTGGCCCGCAGGTTTGAGATTGTCGTCTTTAGTTTGTTGGCAGATACGGCACCGAGCAATATATTTGGATACATCGGCTTTCATCTTCGGCCAGTAGTAGTGTTGTTGAAGTCTAACAAAGGTTTTCTGAACACCAAGATGTCCCGCTGTTGGTTCATCATGTAGCTTAGCTAGAATATCAGCTCTTGCATGTTTCGGGACTACTTCCTTCCACTCAGGTGTAGCTTCCAACGGGTCTTTGGAGTTTGGTACAAATTTCATCAACTTGCCATTATTTACTTGCCATAAGGGATACTGATCACTATTTTTATTCACATTTGTTAACATCTTCTGGTACCATTTGTCACCCTGTTGATGATCCTCCGAGAAACAGCAAAGTTGGACATCCTCCGTTGCAGCAGCCCGAGACAACATATCTGGAACCACGTGCTCCTTCCCCTTGCGGTGGATGAGTTTGAATCTGTAGGGTTGCAGTCGCAGGGCCCATCGTGCCAATCGACCTTGTGGATCCTTCAGATTATGGAGCCACAAGAGGCTGTAGTGGTCTGTTACCACGGTGAACTCAGTCCCCTCAACATAAGGTCTAAACCTTTCGATGGCCCAGATTACGGCGAGACATTCTCGTTCAGTTGCAGAATGTTTCTGTTCACCTTTGGTTAAAGTCCTACTGGCATAGGCGACAACTTGTTCTCCTTGGTCTCCTTGTTGGCTAAGAACAGCTCCGAGTCCCACCCCTGATGCATCACAAGATATTATAAACTCCTTTGTAAAATCAGGACAAGTGAGTATTGGTGCTTTGATAAGACAGGTTCTAACGTCTTCAAAGGCCCGTTGAGCCTCATCTGACCAAACAAACTTCACGTTCTTCCGTAAGAGCTGAGTAAGTGGATACAACCTTGTAGCGAAATCCGGTATGAACCGCCGATACCACGACGCTGTCCCCACAAACTGTCTCACAGATTTTTGGCTGTTCGGCACCGGGATATTGACGATGGCCTCTACTTTCTCTGGGTCAACTTTCAATCCCCGTTGATCTACGATGTACCCCAGGTAGCGCAGTTCGGGACGACATATACGACATTTCTCTTTATTCAGTGTGATATTTGCAGCCCGCAGTCGCTTGAATATTTCTCTAAGGACTTCCAGGTGATGATCAAAAGAGTTGGTAAGCACGATGACATCATCTAGATAAACAAACACATGAGGCTCAAGATCACCTCCGATCACTGAGTCGATAAACCTTTGCCAGGTGGCAGGCGCATTATGAAGGCCAAAAGGCATCCTAGTAAATTCAAAGAGTCCTCGTCCGGGAACAGTAAAAGCAGTTTTGTCTTGACTTTCCTTTGCCATGGGGATTTGCCAATATGCCGACTTTATATCCAGGGAGGACAAGTATCTTGCATCTCTCAATCTATCCAATATGACAGTAACTTGCGGTAGGGGGTAAGCATCACGCTTGGTTACAGCATTAAGTTTACGATAGTTTACGCAAAACCGTTTCGATCCATCTGGTTTGTCAAGTAACACTATGGATGATGCCCAAGCACTTTTAGAAGGTACAACAACACCTAACTCTAACATTTTATCTAGCTCTTCATAAACGCTTTTCAGGCGAGCAGGGGATAAAGGATAATACCTCTGTTTTATTGGGCGGGCGTCCCAGTATCAATAAAATGTTCTACCAGATTGGTTTTCCCTAAGCTTCCAGCCTCCGTGGGTGAATTGAACTCAGTTTCGATGAATTGCCCTAATTTATCCTTCTCCTCTGGCTTCAGGTGTTCTTCGGCATGTAGACCAACTCCTGACTCAATAGAAGCAACCCTAACTGTCCCGGGGGCAAATTCCCAAGTTTGATTACGGATATCAGCCACCAGCTGCATTTTCTCCCAGAAATCTATACCAAGAATGAGAGAGTGTTTAAGTGACGGTACCACAAAAATTTTAACATCTCTGGTCCTATCTTCAAGGGTGATGGGAGCTACAACATAGCCTACAATCCTGTGTTTACCCGCATCAGCTGTCTCGACCCACCGATTTTCTAATGGTCTGATATGGGCCGGAAATTTGTCAACAATTTCCATTCCATCCTGTCCAAGTACTGTATTTGAGGCACCGGAGTCTAACAAAGCTCGATACCTCCGGCCAAAAACTCGAACATTTAGATAAGGCCTGTTATCATGATGGGCTGTCTCAAAAGTATAGTCAAGTTTAATATTTTTCTTTATTTCAACCTGGGAGTCAACCGAATCTGGACAGCTGGCTCCCAAACTTACAAGTTTTTTGGAGTGCAGTCCGGACATTTAGACTTGATGACATCTACTTTCCCGCAACCATAACAAAATCTCCGCCTTTCCTTTCGCAAGCAGTGTATCGATGGCCAACTTCTCCACAATTCCAGCAGGTCCTTGGTGAGTTACCAGCTGAGGAAGTCTTCCTGTACACTGGCTACCTTCCCTACTGGAATCCTCTCTTCCGCACAGGCTCCACATACGCTAAGTCAGGTTCCAGGACTGAACCATTTCTGGGTTGCTGTCGAGAAAAATGCTGCACGGAAACGACCAGCCTCCGCTTTTCCTCCCCATCTGACGCAGTTCATCTAAAGTTTTTATTTCACAGAGCGATAATCTATCTTGCAAGTGTGGATGAATGTTGTTTAGAATTTGAGTCAAACGGGTTGATTCCGGAACAGGTGTAGTCATCCGATTATACAATCCCTCCATGCTGCGATGTAAATATCTATAGATATCATGTTCTCCTTGAAGCCTGTTGAAAATTCTCTCTGAAGTCGGTACTCATAATCTGGAGTCTGGAAGACTGTACGCATTTCATGGCAAAGCTCCTCCCATGACTTAACTCTGCTCTGGATCGACCTATACCACACAAGTGCTTGGCCGGAAAATAGATCTACTGCTGATTCGAACAACTCGGCTTGGCTGACACCGTCGGGCTCTTCTAAGTTCTTCAACCCTCTGCAAGAAACATCCTACACTTTGATCTGATTCAAAGTCATACTTTAAACCCCACTTAAAAACTGGTACTGATTTCGATCTCATGGAAGCAGATAAGAGAGTGTTGGGACCATTTTGCTTAGTGACGGAAACCTTGGAATTCCTAAGGCCGGAAGACTCTTGGCTATGTCCTATAGGATGGAGTTGAATTAAGTCCCTGCTAGTATCCACCGAAATCTCTCCTTGGCCGTTGGTTGCTCCTCCCAGTGCTGTTAGTTGAACGGTGTTGGGTTCTCCCTGAACTTCTTCTGGTCCTGGTAAACTCTGTTGACTCTTTCCAGTGAAGGTGTCAACTAAAGCTTTTGTTTCCTGCATTAATTTATCTTTTAACTCCTGTGGCTCTAAGTCTAAGGATGGTGCGATAGGAATTCTTCAATTCTCAAAGCGAGATGGTGTAGTCTTGCCAAAATTCTGGTGTACTCGTTGTCCCTGTAGTTGCCCTCATACTCCTCAACAAGTACCTTAAAATCAGAATATTTACCTTCACAATATCCTAACTCCTCATCTGGTTTCAACTCATTGACAGCAGCCTCGTCTACCTGAATATTATTTGATAGACACTGACTAAGCCTCTTTCTCAACTCATCTGCGGACCCTACAGAGGATTGTCCTCGAATTTTTAATTCATAAGCAACTTCATCTTTCCTAAGGTGGTAGCAACTCATGTTGATCAGTAATAACAGATTAAATAGAGAGACAGACAAACTCATAAACTCACTAAATATACATATATGACATCAAGACTGCTATACAAAATAACACAATTCCAGGGGGCCACCTAAATTCCAAAACTTCTATCTGTACTATAATAGGCTACAACCTTGTCGCTACTCTTGAAATAACTAATCATTTGCCTGATTCTTGCCCCACGTTACGGGCGCCAGTTTTGCAGCCTCCCTGAAATGTCCGGCTAAACTCAGGGTGATGGTGGGGTTCCGAGACCAAAGAATGGTTTGGGAGGTTGTACCTAGTGTTGTGATAAGTCCCAGCTGGGCAAGCTGATGTCGATAATTGTTGTTTAGGGGCGCCACTCCGTTCCAGGTGAAGATTCAGGGCTCTAACGGAGAAAAACCCTTCCAGATGTTACCCAGCAAGGCAGAATTTAAAGGATACCAATTTATTTTAAGTCCCAATTACTCATGCCTGGCTATAATAATACCCATAAAAGTATACCATAAAATGAAGAAATTATTTCAATTATATTTACTACTATGACTAATATTCCCAAAAGATTGATAAAAAAAGAGAAAATTATTTATTATAAGGGAAGCAAATTATTTCAGTTTTTTTTTTCCAAGGCAGAAATCCTTACTTTTATCAAAATTATAATCTTACCTTGGTTTCAGGGAGTCTCAATGATGACTCTGATATTCAGGAAATACTTGTGATTTAATGAGTGGAATTCCAATAATATTCAGAACATCTAACAACTTAACATAATACTTCATAAATCATGAGGAACAAGTAAAGAAAATGAGTACAAGTTGTTCAATACCAAATTAGACGGTGGCCACCAGCTGAAAGACATTGATACATACATAACACTTAACACTAAATTAAATAGAGAAACATATACCACAAATAACACTATAACTAATATCGTTTATCACTTTTATTAATTTGTAGATAGTAAGACCAGTAGGTTTAAGCACTGTCCCAAGAGTCCTTGGAGAAAGGGGGGGGGGATCCAGTAGAAATTGCTGCACTGATTGGTAGGATGAGTGTAGTCACCCACAGTGTCCAGGAAAGTTCTTTAGAGTTATTTGGCTGGCCAGCAAAAATAATTAAATAAGTCACCTCAGAAATTTTAGTTTGACTTATCGTTCCGTAGAGCTCGGTAGTCCACTATCACCCGAGAAGTGTGATGGTGGTCGATAGGTCCAGGTAGGGTGTCCTGGATAGGCCCCAGTCCACAGCAAGGTACAGGCCCAGGTCCGGTAAGCGAGTGACCCCAGAAGTTCAGCGTGTCACCGACAGGTCCGGGAAATTCCCTATATAAGTTCAGTCCTCGATAATAAAGGAAACCTAATTATATTAAATAAATTCCTAAACAAGGTTATATGCCTCAAAATTCAATTATACTATCTGATTTTCTCATGGGAATGATTTCTTTGAACATTAAAATAATTAATCAATTAATCCCAAAAATCCTTCAGTCAAAAAGTTCCTTAAATTGACACAAAACTACATAAAATTATTTTCTACTACAACATTTAATCACAACCTTGTTAATATCAACACTGCAGTTCACTGCTGTTCTTTTAATTGAACTGTATGACATGAAATTTTATAAGTCAAATGATTTACGGTGGTAAAGACAATTACTTTCCAAAATATTCAATGACACTAACACATTAAGCTGTATGACACACTTTAAACAATTTAATAATGCACAGTGTGACATTTTAAACAAAATTGATATTTATAATAATACTTTAAATCTACCACTGAACATAGCTGATCCAGGTTATTTTATTTTCTTGACAACATTACTCAATGATAAAATTCAATTTTTTCCCTCAGTTTTCCATGTCTGGATTAATGACCAAAATTATCTACTAACCTAAAATTAAATTCTTTGACAAACAACAAATATTTAAATCTAAATCAATTATTACCATGGGTAGGCTGAGTTCTTTGGCATCATATTTTTTTTTTTTTTTTTTTTTTTTTTTTTTTTTTTTTTTAGCATCCAACAACTAAATAGGGCCTAACAAAATTATTTACACTGAGAATATATCATTAAAACTTAAATCAGTAAAATGTTGCAATGTAGAACCATTTAATCACAATGAAATATTTATCAGAACAAAATAATGTGCTTTACTGAGAGTCAAAATTATTACCGTACCAGTACATTTGAAACTAAAATCCTTAAAATTTATGAAACAATTAATAAATTATTGTCATCAGGACAAAGACAATAGATCACTGACAATTATTAATTACAGCCTGATAATAAAATTTAAGAAATTGGTAATTTTTAACTTGGCTCAATTTCCCACAGTTTAAATATAACACAATAACACAATTACCACCAACAGTTATATTATTTTTAAATAAAATGTAATAATTCAAATTGAACAATGTGACTCTTAATATTATCCAGGTTAAACATGAAAACTTCCCACGTGGTTTATTACTTTAAAGTGAACATTTTCTTTCAGAATTTAAGGAAACTCTAACAGACCTATCTCTCTTCAAATAGTTACAAAATTAAATTCAACAATTCTTATAGCTAAAATCAATTATTTTATATTACATACTCAGAAATTCTCATAAAAGGACCAAGCATGAATAACTCCCATGGCAATTATCTTGCCCTTTTAAAGTTAATATTTTATATTTGGGATTTTAAAATTTTAATTTATCAAAGAAGTTGAAAATAATTGCAAAATTTAATTATTCTGCCTTACCTCTAAAAATCAGCAATTTGCTTAAATTCCTCAGGATGAGCAGAGGGAGTCGGCAGATCTTTCCTCGAAGAAGGCACAGCAAAGACAAATCGATGTCGGGCGGCAGGGTAAATCCTGTACTTGGGCCGGCAACTTTCTCTGTACAAAGTTCAACTAGGGCGCGTGCCGCTTGGTCTCGGCACTAACGGCATTTTCTAAACGCCTTCAAGGCTGTGAGGCAAGTTGTAATACATTTAAGTTCGGCGGGGGTTTGGTCTTTTGCAGGCGCGCTACTGCAAGGGTAATTCTCGCTGGTTGATCAGGCCAGGGTATCAAAAGCGGCCGTCCGAAACTTGGAATGCTACAAGTTCCCATGTTATCCTTATGGCCATTTCAAATTAGCTATCAAATCTAACAAAAATCAGCTAATAATTGTAGTTATAAACCAATAGGATACATATTTAGGGCCATTTGCACTAGTAAGGGCCATTTGCACCAATATATGATAAACTGGATTAAATTTAATCTAGATTAATTTAGTTAAAATAAGCTGGAGGCATAAGTTTAAACCATGCATGTGCAACTGACTATTAGGTTTAACTTAGGTTTAAACTGAAGATCAGGTTTAAACTAAATTGGTGCAAACGGCCCTTAGTTTAAACTTGGGTTTAAACTGAAGATCAAGTTTAAACTAAATTGGTGCAAACGGCCCTAAATGATAAACCGGATTAAATTTAATCTAGATTAATTTAGTTAAAATCAGCTGGAGCTGTAAGTTTAACTATGCATGTGCAACTGACTTTTAGGTTAAACTTAGGTTTAAACTGAAGATCAGGGTTAAACTAAATTGGTGCAAATGGCCCTTAACCTGTAATTTAACATATTTATACCAAAGTGTAGTACCCTTTGGCCTGGCGAGTGAGCGAAGAAAACGAGCTCGTCTTAAAAAAAAAGAGGGTGAGTGAGTGGAGGGAAAGAGCTTTATCTGAGAAACGAAAGTGACGTTTCATAATTTTACCGAGCTTAAGCTCGGTCCCCCTGGTGCTTAGTAATAAATTAACCACTTTGCAGAATCTGTAATTCAATATGGCATAGTAAACACTTTCTTTGTATTGCCTCAGATGTAATTGAATCTTTAACTTCTGTAGTTGTATTTCCCAAAGGAGCGACGGAAAGAGAGCGACTTTATCAAAGTTGAATATCTCTTACAAATCATCTTCATTTTGTATTGAAATGATAATATAAAATTTTTCTCTTATCAAAAGAAGCACAAATATTTTTCTACTGTAGGCCTAAACTGTCATATTAATAGTTATTATAAATTTCGTTGTACATATCCAAATTTGTTATCTGAATTAAAATATGCTTAATTATTTAGACGAATGAAAATGATACACTCTTTGATTTAATATTTTACTTGTGGTTATTGAACACTAAAAAAATGCAATCTATAACAAAATTAACTATTTGTAATTTAAATTTAAGTAGCCTATTGTCATTAACGTGTAAGGTAGCCTATGGACTAGTAAAATTGTATTCAGTAAAAAGAACAGTAAATTTAATAATTATTATGCTGAAAAATATCGCTTTTTGTAACTCTAAACATTGATTAGTTAAAAATGTTTTGAGTATAAATTAAATTGAATTAAATTAAATCCTAAATATTTGTATAATTTTAATTAAACCGCTTTTAGTACAAAGCCGTTCTACAGCTTGTAAAAACCTCTATTTATACAAAAAAGAAAAATCTATTTAATTAATTCGTACTTATTTAGGTATATTAAAAGGTTTGATAATGAAAGCACTTTCAATATCATAAATTCATTCTACGCATACACATACTGTTTACGATATATTGATATTAACTCTTCTCGTATATAACTAAATTATGCATAGTTAATCCGTTAAAGTTATCTTGTGAACAGTTTTATTAACGATTAAATCCTAATAACTCTAAAATAAATTAAATCCCATAAAATGACCATTAAATGAAAAAAGAAAATAAATTCAAATAAACTTTATTTATGTTTATGATTGAAAAAGTTATCAAATTCTGAAACTAGTTATTCTGTCAGAAAAATAGGCTAGTTATCCCTTATAATTTTATGTTTTAGTTGGTTAAAGAAGTAATCAAATACGATTATTCCAAAATAACCAAAATTTAAGTAAATGTACAAATTAAAAGCTTTACCAAACATGACCCTATCACGTAGTGTACATTACTTAGACAGCAAGTGGTCCCTCTACCTCACGTAGCGTCGTACATACGTCTACATACCTTACCAAACATGGCCCTATCACGTAGCGCACATTACTTAGACAGCAGGTGGTCCCTCTACCTCACGTAGCGTCGTACAGACGTCTACATACCTTACCAAACATGGCCCTATCACGTAGCGCACATTACTTAGACAGCAGGTGGTCCCTCTACCTCACGTAGCGTCGTACAGACGTCTACATACCTTACCAAACATGGCCCTATCACGTAGCGCACATTACTTAGACAGCAAGTGGTCCCTCTACCTCACGTAGCGTCGTACATACGTCTACATACCTTACCAAACATGGCCCTATCACGTAGCGCACATTACTTAGACAGCAGGTGGTCCCTCTACCTCACGTAGCGTCGTACAGACGTCTACATACCTTACCAAACCTGGCCCTATCACGTAGTGTACATTACTTAGACAGCAGGTGGTCCCTCTGCCTCACGTAGCGTCGTACATACGTCTACATACCTTACCAAACATGGCCCTATCACGTAGCGCACATTACTTAGACAGCAGGTGGTCCCTCTACCTCACGTAGCGTCGTACAGACGTCTACATACCTTACCAAACCTGGCCCTATCACGTAGTGCACATTACTTAGACAGCAGGTGGTCCCTCTGTCTCACGTAGCGTCGTACATACGTCTACATATCTTACCAAACATGGCCCTATCACGTAGTGCACATTACTTAGACAGCAGGTGGTCCCTCTGCCTCACGTAGCGTCGTACATACGTCTACATACCTTACCAAACATGGCCCTATCACGTAGTGCACATTACTTAGACAGCAGGTGGTCCCTCTGCCTCACGTAGCGTCGTACATACGTCTACATATCTTACCAAACATGGCCCTATCACATAGTGCACATTACTTAGACAGCAGGTGGTCCCTCTGCCTCACGTAGCGTTGTACATACGTCTACATATCTTACCAAACATGGCCCTATCACATAGTGCACATTACTTAGACAGCAGGTGGTCCCTCTGCCTCACGTAGCGTCGTACATACGTCTACATACCTTACCAAACATGGCCCTATCACGTAGTGCACATTACTTAGACAGCAGGTGGTCCCTCTGCCTCACGTAGCGTCGTACATTCGTCTACATACCTTACCAAACATGGCCCTATCACGTAGTGCACATTACTTAGACAGCAGGTGGTCCCTCTGCCTCACTTAGCGTCGTACATAAGTCTACATACCTTACCAAACATGGCCCTATCACGTAGTGCACATTACTTAGACAGCAGGTGGTCTCTCTGCCTCACGTAGCGTCGTACATACGTCTACATACCTTACCAAACATGGCCCTATCACGTAGTGCACATTACTTAGACAGCAGGCTGTCCCTCTGCCTCACGTAGCGTCGTACATACGTCTACATACCTTACCAAACATGGCCCTATCACGTAGTGCACATTACTTAGTCAGCAGGTGGTCCCTCTGCCTCACGTAGCGTCGTACATACGTCTACATACCTTACCAAACATGGCCCTATCACGTAGTGCACATTACTTAGACAGCAGGTGGTCCCTCTGCCTCACGTAGCGTCGTACATACGTCTACATATCTTACCAAACATGGCCCTATCACATAGTGCACATTACTTAGACAGCAGGTGGTCCCTCTGCATCACGTAGCGTCGTACATACGTCTACATACCTTACCAAACATGGCCCTATCACGTAGTGCACATTACTTAGACAGCAGGTTGTCCCTCTGCCTCACGTAGCGTCGTACATACGTCTACATATCTTAACAAACATGGCCCTATCACGTAGTGCACATTACTTAGACAGCAGGTGGTCCCTCTGCCTCACGTAGCGTCGTACATACGTCTACATATCTTACCAAACATGGCCCTATCACATAGTGCACAATACTTAGACAGCAGGTGGTCCCTCTGCCTCACGTAGCGTCGTACATACGTCTACATATCTTACCAAACATGGCCCTATCACGTAGTGCACATTACTTAGACAGCAGGTGGTCCCTCTGCCTCACGTAGCGTCGTACATACGTCTACATATCTTACCAAACATGGCCCTATCACGTAGTGCACATTACATAGACAGCAGGTGGTCCCTCTGCCTCACGTAGCGTCGTACATACGTCTACATACCTTACCAAACATGGCCCTATCACGTAGTGCACATTACTTAGACAGCAGGTGGTCCCTCTGCCTCACGTAGCGTCGTACATACGTCTACATACCTTACCAAACATGGCCCTATCACGTAGTGCACATTACTTAGACAGCAGGTGGTCCCTCTGCCTCACAAAGCGTCGTACATAAATCTACATATCTTACGAAACATGGCCCTATCACATAGTGCACATTACTTAGACAGCAGGTGGTCCCTCTGCCTCACGTAGCGTCGTACATACGTCTACATATCTTACCAAACATGGCCCTATCACATAGTGCACATTACTTAGACAGCAGGTGGTCCCTCTGCCTCACGTAGCGTCGTACACACGTCTACATATCTTACCAAACATGGCCCTATCACATAGTACACATTACTTAGACAGCAGGTGGTCCCTCTGCCTCACGTAGCGTCGTACATACGTCTACATATCTTACCAAACATGGCCCTATCACGTAGTGATCATTACTTAGACAGCAGGTGGTCCCTCTGCCTCACGTAGCGTCGTACATAAGTCTACATACCTTACCAAACATGGCCCTATCACATAGTGCACATTACTTAGACAGCAGGTGGTCCCTCTGCCTCACGTAGCGTCGTACATACGTCTACATATCTTACCAAACATGGCCCTATCACGTAGTGCACATTACTTAGACAGCAGGTGGTCCCTCTACCTCACGTAGCGTCGTACATACGTCTACATACCTTACCAAACATGGCCCTATCACGTAGTGCACATTACTTAGACAGCACGTGGTCCCTCTGCCTCACGTAGCGTCGTACATACGTCTACATACCTTACCAAACATGGCCCTATCACGTAGTGCACATTACTTAGACTGCAGGTGGTCCCTCTGCCTCACGTAGCGCCGTACATAAGTCTACATACCTTACCAAACATGGCCCTATCACGTAGTGCACATTACTTAGACAGCAGGTGGTCCCTCTGCCTCACGTAGCGTCGTACATACGTCTACATACCTTACCAAACATGGCCCTATCACGTAGTGCACATTACTTAGACAGCAGGTGGTCCCTCTGCCTCACGTAGCGTCGTACATAAGTCTACATACCTTACCAAACATGGCCCTATCACGTAGTGCACATTACTTAGACAGCAGGTGGTCCCTCTGCCTCACGTAGCGTTGTACATACGTCTACATATCTTACCAAACATGGCCCTATCACATAGTGCACATTACTTAGACAGCAGGTGGTCCCTCTGCCTCACGTAGCGTCGTACATACGTCTACATACCTTCTTAGACAGCAGGTGGTCCCTCTGCCTCAAGTAGCGTCGTACATAAGTCTACATACCTTACCAAACATGGCCCTATCACGTAGTGCACATTACTTAGACAGCAGGTAGTCCCTCTGCCTCACGTAGCGTCGTACATACGTCTACATATCTTACCAAACAAGGCCCTATCACATAGTGCACATTACTTAGACAGCAGGTGGTCCCTCTGCCTCACGTAGCGTCGTACATACGTCTACATACCTTACCAAACATGGCCCTATCACGTAGTGCACATTACTTAGACAGCAGGTTGTCCCTCTGCCTCACGTAGCGTCGTACATACGTCTACATATGTTACCAAACATGGCCCTATCACGTAGTGCACATTACTTAGACAGCAGGTGGTCCCTCTACCTCACGTAGCGTCGTACATACGTCTACATCCCTTACCAAACATGGCCCTATCACGTAGTGCACATTACTTAGACAGCACGTGGTCCCTCTGCCTCACGTAGCGTCGTACATACGTCTACATACCTTACCAAACATGGCCCTATCACGTAGTGCACATTACTTAGACAGCAGGTGGTCCCTCTGCCTCACGTAGCGTCGGACATACGTCTACATACCTTACCAAAAATGGCCCTATCACATAGTGCACATTACTTAGACAGCAGGTTGTCCCTCTGCCTCACGTAGCGTCGTACATACGTCTACATATCTTACCAAACATGACTCTATCACGTAGTGCACATTACTTAGACAGAAGGTGGTCCCTCTGCCTCACGTAGCGTCGTACATAAGTCTACATACCTTAACAAACATGGCCCTATCACGTAGTGCACATTACTTAGACAGCAGGTGGTCCCTCTGCCTCACGTAGCGCCGTACATAAGTCTACATACCTTACCAAACATGGCCCTATCACGTAGTGCACATTACTTAGACAGCAGGTGGTCCCTCTGCCTCACGTAGCGTCGTACATACGTCTACATACCTTACCAAACATGGCCCTATCACGTAGTGCACATTACTTAGACAGCAGGTGGTCCCTCTGCCTCACGTAGCGTCGTACATAAGTCTACATACCTTACCAAACATGGCCCTATCACGTAGTGCACATTTCTTAGACAGCAGGTGGTCCCTCTGCCTCACGTAGCGTTGTTTATATGTCTACATATCTTACCAAACATGGCCCTATCACATAGTGCACATTACTTAGACAGCAGGTGGTCCCTCTGCCTCACGTAGCGTCGTACATACGTCTACATACCTTACCAAACATGGCCCTATCACGTAGTGCACATTACTTAGACAGCAGGTGGTCCCTCTGCCTCAAGTAGCGTCGTACATAAGTCTACATACCTTACCAAACATGGCCCTATCACGTAGTGCCCATTACTTAGACAGCAGGTGGTCAGTCTGCCTCACGTAGCGTCGTACATACGTCTACATACCTTACCAAACATGGCTCTATCACGTAGTGCACATTACTTAGACAGCAGGTGGTCCCTCTGCCTCACGTAGATTCGTACATACGTCTACATACCTTACCAAACATGGCCCTATCACGTAGTGCACATTACTTAGACAGCAGGTGGTCCCTCTGCCTCACTTAGCGTCGTACATAAGTCTACATACCTTACCAAACATGGCCCTATCACTAAGTGCACATTACTTAGACAGCAGGTGGTCCCTCTGCCTCACGTAGCGTTGTACATACGTCTACATATCTTACCAAACATGGCCCTATCACATAGTGCACATTACTTAGACAGCAGGTGGTCCCTCTGCCTCACGTAGCGTCGTACATACGTCTACATACCTTACCAAACATGGCCCTATCACGTAGTGCACATTACTTAGACAGCAGGTGGTCCCTCTGCCTCAAGTAGCGTCGTACATAAGTCTACATACCTTACCAAACATGGCCCTATCACGTAGTGCACATTACTTAGACAGCAGGTGGTCAGTCTGCCTCACGTAGCGTCGTACATACGTCTACATACCTTACCAAACATGGCTCTATCACGTAGTGCACATTACTTAGACAGCAGGTGGTCCCTCTGCCTCACGTAGATTCGTACATACGTCTACATACCTTACCAAACATGGCCCTATCACGTAGTGCACATTACTTAGACAGCAGGTGGTCCCTCTGCCTCACGTAGCGTCGTACATACGTCTACATATCTTACCAAACAAGGCCCTATCACATAGTGCACATTACTTAGACAGCAGGTGGTCCCTCTGCCTCACGTAGCGTCGTACATACGTCTACATACCTTACCAAACATGGCCCTATCACGTAGTGCACATTACTTAGACAGCAGGTTGTCCCTCTGCCTCACGTAGCGTCGTACATACGTCTACATATGTTACCAAACATGGCCCTATCACGTAGTGCACATTACTTAGACAGCAGGTGGTCCCTCTGCCTCACGTAGCGTCGTACATACGTCTACATACCTTACCAAACATGGCCCTATCACATAGTGCACATTACTTAGACAGCAGGTGGTCCCTCTGCCTCACGTAGCGTCGTACATACGTCTACATATCTTACCAAACATGGCCCTATCACGTAGTGTACATTACTTAGACAGCAGGTGGTCCCTCTGCCTCACGTAGCGTCGTACATACGTCTACATATCTTACCAAACATGGCCCTATCACGTAGTGCACATTACTTAGACAGCAGGTGGTCCCTCTGCCTCACGTAGCGTCGTACATACGTCTACATACCTTACCAAACATGGCCCTATCACGTAGTGCACATTACTTAGACAGCAGGTGGTCCCTCTGCCTCACGTAGCGTCGTACATACGTCTACATATCTTACCAAACATGGCCCTATCACGTAGTGCACATTACTTAGACAGCAGGTGGTCCCTCTACCTCACGTAGCGTCGTACATACGTCTACATCCCTTACCAAACATGGCCCTATCACGTAGTGCACATTACTTAGACAGCACGTGGTCCCTCTGCCTCACGTAGCGTCGTACATACGTCTACATACCTTACCAAACATGGCCCTATCACGTAGTGCACATTACTTAGACAGCAGGTGGTCCCTCTGCCTCACGTAGCGTCGGACATACGTCTACATACCTTACCAAAAATGGCCCTATCACATAGTGCACATTACTTAGACAGCAGGTTGTCCCTCTGCCTCACGTAGCGTCGTACATACGTCTACATACCTTACCAAACATGACTCTATCACGTAGTGCACATTACTTAGACAGAAGGTGGTCCCTCTGCCTCACGTAGCGTCGTACATAAGTCTACATACCTTACCAAACATGGCCCTATCACGTAGTGCACATTACTTAGACAGCAGGTGGTCCCTCTGCCTCACGTAGCGCCGTACATAAGTCTACATACCTTACCAAACATGGCCCTATCACGTAGTGCACATTACTTAGACAGCAGGTGGTCCCTCTGCCTCACGTAGCGTCGTACATACGTCTACATACCTTACCAAACATGGCCTTATCACGTAGTGCACATTACTTAGACAGCAGGTGGTCCCTCTGCCTCACGTAGCGTCGTACATAAGTCTACATACCTTACCAAACATGGCCCTATCACGTAGTGCACATTTCTTAGACAGCAGGTGGTCCCTCTGCCTCACGTAGCGTTGTTTATACGTCTACATATCTTACCAAACATGGCCCTATCACATAGTGCACATTACTTAGACAGCAGGTGGTCCCTCTGCCTCACGTAGCGTCGTACATACGTCTACATACCTTACCAAACATGGCCCTATCACGTAGTGCACATTACTTAGACAGCAGGTGGTCCCTCTGCCTCAAGTAGCGTCGTACATAAATCTACATACCTTACCAAACATGGCCCTATCACGTAGTGCACATTACTTAGACAGCAGGTGGTCAGTCTGCCTCACGTAGCGTCGTACATACGTCTACATACCTTACCAAACATGGCTCTATCACGTAGTGCAAATTACTTAGACAGCAGGTGGTCCCTCTGCCTCACGTAGATTCGTACATACGTCTACATACCTTACCAAACATGGCCCTATCACGTAGTGCACATTACTTAGACAGCAGGTGGTCCCTCTGCCTCACTTAGCGTCGTACATAAGTCTACATACCTTACCAAACATGGCCCTATCACTAAGTGCACATTACTTAGACAGCAGGTGGTCCCTCTGCCTCACGTAGCGTCGTACATACACCTACATACATTACCAAACATGGCCCTATCACGTAGTGCACATTACTTTGACAGCAGGTGGTCCCTCTGCCTCACGTAGCGTCGTACATACGTCTACATACCTTACCAAACATGGCCCTATCACGTAGTGCACATTACTTAGACAGCAGGTGGTCCCTCTGCCTCACGTAGCGTCGTACATACGTCTACATACCTTACCAAACATGGCCCTATCACGTAGTGCACATTACTTAGTCAGCAGGTGGTCCCTCTGCCTCACGTAGCGTCGTACATACGTCTACATACCTTACCAAACATGGCCCTATCACGTAGTGCACATTACTTAGACAGCAGGTGGTCCCTCTGCCTCACGTAGCGTCGTACATACGTCTACATATCTTACCAAACATGGCCCTATCACGTAGTGCACATTACTTAGACAGCAGGTGGTCCCTCTGCCTCACGTAGTGTCGTACATACGTCTACATACCTTACCAAACATGGCCCTATCACGTAGTGCACATTACTTAGACAGCAGGTGGTCCTTCTACCTCACGTAGCGTCGTACATACGTCTACATATCTTACCAAACATTGCCCTATCACGTAGTGCACATTACTTAGACAGCAGGTGGTCCCTCTGCCTCACGTAGCGTCATACATACGTCTATATACCTTACCAAACATGGCCCTATCACATAGTGCACTTTACTTAGACAGCAGGTGGTCCCTCTGCCTCACGTAGCGTCGTACATACGTCTACATATCTTACCAAACATGGCCCTATCACGTAGTGCACATTACTTAGACAGCAGGTGGTCCCTCTGCCTCACGTAGCGTCGTACATACGTCTACATATCTTACCAAACATGGCCCTATCACATAGTGCACATTACTTAAACAGCAGGTGGTCCCTCTGCCTCACGTAGCGTCGTACATAAGTCTACATACCTTACCAAACATGGCCCTATCACGTAGTGCACATTACTTAGACAGCAGGTGGTCCCTCTGCCTCACGTAGCGTCGTACATACGTCTACATACCTTACCAAACATGGCCCTATCACGTAGTGCACATTACTTAGACAGCAGGTGATCCCTCTGCCTCACGTAGCGTCGTACATACGTCTACATATCTTACCAAACATGGCCCTATCACATAGTGCACATTACTTAGACAGCAGGTGGTCCCTCTGCCTCACGTAGCGTCGTACATACGTCTACATATCTTACCAAACATGGCCCTATCACATAGTGCACATTACTTAGACAGCAGGTGGTCCCTCTGCCTCACGTAGCGTCGTACACACGTCTACATATCTTACCAAACATGGCCCTATCACATAGTGCACATTACTTAGACAGCAGGTGGTCCCTCTGCCTCACGTAGCGTCGTACATACGTCTACATATCTTACCAAACATGGCCCTATCACGTAGTGATCATTACTTAGACAGCAGGTGGTCCCTCTTCCTCACGTAGCGTCGTACATAAGTCTACATACCTTACCAAACATGGCCCTATCACATAGTGCACATTACTTAGACAGCAGGTGGTCCCTCTGCCTCACGTAGCGTCGTACAAACGTCTACATATCTTACCAAACATGGCCCTATCACATAGTGCACATTACTTAGACAGCAGGTGGTCCCTCTGCCTCACGTAGCGTCGTACATACGTCTACATATCTTACCAAACATGGCCCTATCACGTAGTGCACATTACTTAGACAGCAGGTGGTCCCTCTACCTCACGTAGCGTCGTACATACGTCTACATACCTTACCAAACATGGCCCTATCACGTAGTGCACATTACTTAGACAGCACGTGGTCCCTCTGCCTCACGTAGCGTCGTACATTCATCTACATATCTTACCAAACATGGCCCTATCACATAGTGCACATTACTTAGACAGCAGGTGGTCCCTCTGCCTCACGTAGCGTCGTACATACGTCTACATATCTTACCAAACATGGCCCTATCACATAGTGCACATTACTTAGACAGCAGGTGGTCCCTCTGCCTCACGTAGCGTCGTACATACGTCTACATACCTTACCAAACATGGCCCTATCACGTAGTGCACATTACTTAGACAGCAGGTGGTCCCTCAGCCTCACGTAGCGTCGTACATACGTCTACATACCTTACCAAACATGACCCTATCACATAGTGCACATTACTTAGACAGCAGGTGGTCCCTCTAGCTCAGGTAGCGTCGTACATACGTCTACATACCTTCCCAAACATGGCCCTATCACGTAGTGCACATTACTTAGACAGCAGGTGGTCCCTCTGTCTCACGTAGCGTCGTACATACGTCTACATACCTTACCAAACATGGCCCTATCACATAGTGCACATTACTTAGACAGCAGGTGGTCCCTCTGCCTCACGTAGCGTCGTACATACGTCTACATACCTTAAAAACATGGCCCTATCACATAGTGCACATTACTTAGACAGCAGGTGGTCCCTCTGCCTCACGTAGCGTCGTACATACGTCTACATACCTTACCAAACATGGCCCTATCACGTAGTGCACATTACTTAGACAGCAGGTGGTCCCTCTGCCTCACGTAGCGTCGTACATACGTCTACATATCTTACCAAACATGGCCCTATCACGTAGTGCACATTACTAGGACAGCAGGTGGTCCCTCTGCCTCACGTAGCGTCGTACATACGTCTACATACCTTCCCAAACATGGCCCTATCACGTAGTGCACATTACTTAGACAGCAGGTGGTCCCTCTGTCTCACGTAGCGTCGTACATACGTCTACATATCTTACCAAACATGGCCCTATCACGTAGTGCACATTACTTAGGCAGCAGGTGGTCCCTCTGTCTCACGTAGCGTCGTACATACGTCTACATACCTTACCAAACATGGCCCTATCACGTAGTGCACATTACTTAGACACCAGGTGGTCCCTCCGCCTCACGTAGCGTCGTACATACGTCTACATACCTTACCAAACATGGCTCTATCACGTAGTGCACATTACTTAGACAGCAGGTGGTTCCTCTGCCTCACGTAGCGTCGTACATACGTTTACATACCTTACCAAACATGGCCCTATCACGTAGTGCACATTACTTAGACAGCAGGTGGTCCTTCTGCCTCACGTAGCGTCGTACATTTGTCTACATACCTTACCAAACATGGCTCTATCACGTAATGCACATTACTTAGACAGCAGGTGGTCCCTCTAGCTCAGGTAGCGTCGTATATACGTCTACATACCTTCCCAAACATGGCCCTATCACGTAGTGCACATTACTTAGACAGCAGGTGGTCCCTCTGCCTCACGTAGCGTCGTACATACTTCTACATACCTTACCAAACATGGCTCTATCACGTAGTGCACATTACTTAGACAGCAGGTGGTCAGTCTGCCTCACGTAGCGTCGTACATACGTCTACATACCTTACCAAACATGGCTCTATCACGTAGTGCACATTACTTAGACAGCAGGTGGTCCCTCTGCCTTACGTAGCGTCGTACATACTATAACGTAGGTTTTTCGGAGGGTTAGCGAGGAGGGGAGAGGTGTCCGGATAGGGCAGCCAGGCGTGGGTTTAATGATTTCTAAAATAACTGAAATCAGTTCCAGGGGTCAAGAGTTTTATTTATATGAACTTAAGTCGAGTATGGGCTAGAGAATTCTGAATTCCACTTTTTCTGATCAGTGTCAACAGTCTTAGCACTGCAGGGACCTCGACTGATCGTTTAGTTAAAGTAAATCTACAATTAACTTTTAGATTTTGTAGTCGATTCAGAGTAATCTCTTTATCTCCTTAGAGCCAGTGAAATCATGCGATTCATAGAGCACTCATCATAATCGACGGTTGGGCCAATGAACAAATAGTGAAAATTATTATTTAAGCTGAGAGGTGTGAAATGTAAAATTTTAGCAAACTGGCTGACCATAGGAAAGGATCTGACGAACCAAAGCCGGAAGAATTGGTGTCAGCAAACTAGGAATGTTAGTAGAGGTTATCACCAATAATTTCTAAATATAGCCTTAACTATTACAAGAAACACAACTTTACTAAAATTATCCCTCTTAAGAAATTAATGTCTCGGGTCTAGATGAGTGACTTAGTAAAATTAATAAAAACCTGTGAAATAATTTGATTAGTACAGAAGGGATAAATCAAGTCTGACAACCAACAACGAGATTGGCGTACAGCAAAGGTAAGTTAAATATAAGAGATTAGCCGTGTTCTGCTCTTTCTATGACTTAATTTAAATTATGACCGAGCTGTAAAATTATCACCTAGACTCTAGGCTTCCTACCTACGCGTGTTCTGCTTTGTCACAATTTAACACTACTTTTATACACACGAGGATGGAGGTGTGGGTTATAGAGGAAGTGAGCTGTCGACTAACAAGGGGAGTGTTAGTGACAGTGAAATACCGGGGAAATTAAAGGTGTTCGGCTGTCTAGCAAAGGAACGCTAGCAGCAGCGAGAGTAGAGATTTTGGTAGGATATTGAGAGCTGACAAACTAACAAACAATGATTAGCGTCAGTAGGAAAATACGAGGTTTGATAGGAACGGGCTGACAACTAACAATGGAGGTGTTAGCGTCAGTACAATAATCGAGGAGTCCAGTAGGAATACTTCAGAGGTAGTACCTTAGGGAGGGACACAAGAGCTGACTACTAACAACACGGTTAGCGTCAGTAAAATAGGTCACAGGAGGGGACAAAACTAAAAGGAACAACCGCTGACTACTAACAAACTCGGTTAGCGTCAGTAAAATACTTCGCAAAAAATTAGTGTCCCAGAATTGGCAAATCCTCACTACTACTGGTAAACTCGAGTTATTTTTCACACGCTAATTTAAATTTTATATGATCGAAATTACGTTCAACTACTTGAGAGAAGTGTTTCAAATTAATTAAACGATGAGATTTACGACAATAAATTATTCCTTGTACCGTAAATAAATACACAGTAACTAGCAAATACACGAACAAGAACGAGTTGCTTTAAAAATACCAGAGAAATACTTTAGCAAGTACAAGTGAAAAAAAAATGTCAGAATAAATCCAAAATTCGTAGCGATAATTAATTAAACACTTTTACTCAGTTAAAAGAAATTAAATTAAAATATTAAAGTATTAATTCTTAATTGTTAATATTTTATTAATTCACAATAAAATACAATAGAGCAGAGAGCAGCTTAGGACTTAGAGAAGGGTGTAGTCCTACCTTACAGATGACTTCCTCCTTTGATGTCTCGGGGAAAAGTGTCGTCGGTCGGCACCGAGTGCGGCAACGGCCGGGAGGGATGCGCTCGTGCGCATGTCCGGTGGCGGGCAGGCAGCGGCAGGCCAAATCGCCCGCGCGCATGACCGGTGGCGGGCAGGCAGCGGCCGGTCAACTCGCTCGCGCGCGAAATTCAAATGGACGCGCCGCTGACGCGTCGATTTAAATGATTCATTCTTGCCGGATATTACTCATATTATCGTTTTAAATTTGGAAAAGTGATTCATTGTTAATTACAATAATATTTATGAAAATATGTTTCCTGTAATAGTTGAATTTAATTTCTAAAAGACATTTTTCTAATAATTATAAATTTTACTACCGGTTTTAAATTAAAATAATTATTGAAATTGTAGAAAAAACTCCGGCTTTTAATTCTTAGAATTAAATTTGTAACATGTGAAAAAAAACATGTTACACTCCCCCGTTACTTCGAAAAAGAAAAACGAACAAAAGAAAAGATTCTTTGGCATAATAAAGGAATAATGTGGTCCCACCGGAAAGGTATGGTGCTTCCACTCACGGGTAAACTTAAGGTATTCTTCTTAGGAAAATTAAGGAAAGTCTTATATTTAACAAAATAAATATTAACTTTATTTTAACAAAATAAAAATTTGTACTCTCGTAACATAACCTTATCCTATCTCTTACTACTAACTATACATGTGACTCAAAAATAAAAATCATGCTAATAAATCAAACAAGACCATAAATTTCTAGTACTATCTTCAAAGTAAAAACCAACCTTCTAACTAAATGGTACCTTCGTAAATACAAAATTAAATGATATGCATAAGATATCACACAGTAACTTAATTATTTACACTTTCCTGGCAATGTAGTTTCTTTTATTTTGTTAAGAATATCACCCCTGAATAAACTAGTGATTTAACGTGATGTAGAGTATCGAGAGGATATCAGGCACACCCACCGGACCCGGTGGTAGGGTGCCTAGGAATGGAAAGGTTTTAGATCTTTGGCATGGGCTACCCCGACCTTTTTACCTGAGGAGTCCTTAAGCCGAAACATAGTATACCCGATTTTCGCTACAATAATAAAAGGACCTTCGAATTTTGGGGATAGTTTCGCAGAAACGTAGTCTGGGGCCGACGAAAGGGTATGGCAGCGTTTCCAGACCTGTTGCCCCACGGTAAATGGATTGTCTCGCCTGCGGAGATTGTAATACCGGGCCTGTCTAGCGTGTGCTGCTTCAAGTTTTCTTTGACACTTTTCTTTTAATCTTAGCATCAATTGCAGCCGTTGCTGATGTTTATCTTTAGTGGAGAGGTCCTTGTCGTCTTCCCTAGCCTCTACTAGCGGACCATACAAAGCGTTGGGGTGTTTTAACTCCCGGCAGAAATTTAACATAGCTGGGGTATATCCAGTAGACTCATGGACAGCAGTGTTTACTGCAAACCTAAATTCTTCAAGATGTTCGTCCCAAGTCCGATGATCACCTTTAACGTACTGTGCAATCATGGTTTTTAGCACTCGATTTTCTCGTTCAGTAGGGTTTCCTTGCGGTGAGTAAGGGGCCGTAAATTTATGTTTTATGTTCCACTGCTTCGTCAGGGAGGAAAAAACGGTCGAAGTGTACTGGGAGCCATTATCTGTGAGCAGAACCTCCGGAGCACCGTACCTCAGTAAAATCAAGTCCGTGAACTTCTTGGTGACTTGATGACTAGTGGCATTCGGTAAAGGAGTTAATTCAACCCACTTCGTGTAGTAGTCCTGACATACTAGTAAAAATCTATTTCCTTTCCGGGATCGAGGCAACGGTCCGATCAGATCACTCGATACCATATACCAAGGACCTTGCGGTTGACGGAAGTGCATTTTGCCTACCGGCATTTGTTGTTCCACCTTGTGCTTCTGACACACGGCACATTTTCGGACATAGCTTTTTACAGTGTTTCTCAACCCTGGCCAATAATACCGCTCGGTAACTCTCTGAATGGTCTTTGCCATACCTAGGTGTCCGGCGCTTGGGACATCATGTGTTTGCTGCAAAACTGAATTTCGTAACGTGGCTGGCACACACAGTTTCCAGACGGTAGTAGGATCTACTGTGGAAGATTTATTAGTTGCTTTTCTATAGACCTTATCTTCTCGTAGCATGTAGTTGTCCAACGAGTGTCCGCTAGATAGCTTTTGGTGCAATTTATCATACCAACTAGCCTTCGAGTTACTGGAGGTTGAACTGTCCGTAGAAGTTAGGTTTTCATTCTCTGGTATATCCACTGTGGTGTCCGTGGTAGCACAACTCATCACGCGCTCATCATCTTTCGCATCAGTTTCCTCGCCTGTGGGATATCGCGATAGAGCGTCTGGGACTTTGTGTTGAGCTCCTTTTCGGTACTGGATATCAAAATCTAGTTGCTGAAGCTCAAGAATCCAGCGAGCCAAGCGTCCTGAAGGCTTTTCGATACTCATCAGCCATTTGAGTGCTTGATGGTCCGAGATCGCAGTGAAGTGGTACCCTTCGAGATAGGGCCTGAATTTCCTAGTTGCCCAAACAAGTGCAAGACACTCTTTTTCAGTAGTCGAGAATTTTTTCTCGCTCTCGGAGAGTAGCCGGCTAGCAAAAGCAATAACCCTCTCGTTACCGTTAGATACCTGTGTTAGAGCAGCGCCAAGGCCGTCATTCGAGGCGTCAACCTGTAGCGTGAATGATTTACTAAAGTCTGGACAGCTCAACACCGGAGCTGAAGTTAATTTCTCCTTCAATCTGGAGAAAGCCTGCGACTGAGCTTCACCCCACTCCCAGCGACCTTGCTTTTTTAAAAGATTTGTTAACGGAGCAGAGATTCGAGCGAAATCTGGAACAAACTTTCTATACCAGGAGGCGAGACCAAGAAAACTTCGCACTCCTTTCACCGACTTAGGCGCTGGAAATTCCAAAATAGACTTCACTTTCTCGGGATCTGTACTTATGCCTTTCTCATCTACCACATGCCCTAGGTACTTGAGCTTTTGTTGACAAAAGTTGCATTTATCTACGTTGATTAATAAGCCAGCCCCACGCAGTCGCTCAAACACCGTTTTTAAGAGTTTTAAATGTTGATCAAAATCTTTCGAAACCAAAATAAGATCATCAAGATAGGCAAACGCCGATGGTTCAAACTCGGGGCCTATAATCTGGTCAAGAAGTCTTTGGAACGTTGCTGGCGCTGAATGCAACCCAAAGCACATCACTTTCCATTGGAACAATCCTCGTCCTGGGATGGTGAAGGCGGTAATCGGTCGGCTATTTTCCTCCAGTGGAACTTGCCAGTATCCATTCTTCAGATCAAGTGTTGATATATACTTTGCGTCTCTTAATTTGTCAAGTATAGCGTTTATTTGGGGTAAAGGATACGCATCCTTCTCAGAACATTGGTTAACTCGTCGTAGGTCTACACACACCCTATACTTTCCCGAGGGTTTCTTAATAAGAACAAGGGGAGAGCTCCATGGACTCGAAGAAGGTTCAATCACGTCTTCTGCTAACATCTTATCGATCTCCTCGTTAATCACAGCTTGCATGGCTGGATTTCGAGGGTAGTACCTCTGCTTAATCGGATTATCGGTTTTTAATCTTATCTTGTGTTCAACTAAGTGAGTACGGCCTGGAACAGCTTTAAATAGTTCGAGCTCTTGCGTAAGGAACTCCTGCAGCCTTTGGTTCTGGTCCTCTGTTAAGGAAGAAATTGCATTTGATGGAGTAACTGATACAGAGATGTCATCGGCAATTTGCACGGACTGCGGTATCTCTAACAATTTTAGGGCGAGTATCACGTCCATACCAATGATCATGGGGGAGGTAAGATTATCTACATACAATGCTCTTACTGTGCAAACCTTTTCCATTTTTTCGCTTTGAAATTCGAAAACTTTAGATACTGAAGTTCGAGAGCTGTCTGCCAAGCTAAGTGAGACTTTCGTTGATAGAGGACTACTTCCACTCCCCGTTAAATGTGACGCTATCTCTTTACCAATAATTGTCACCACCGAACCAGTGTCCAAAAGTGCATTGAATGTCTTTCCATGAATTGTAACTTGTATAAATGGTCGGATATCTTTATCTAGGTTTCTGGTAAAGTTATTGATACTGAAGTTACTTATGAATGTGAGCCATTCCTTCCAGTTTCCTGAGGCGTTTCTTTCGCTTCGAGACTCGGTCCGCCTCTGTTCAGCCGGCCTCGAGTCACATTTCCCAAACGGCATCGGCAATCAATAGTACGAATACCTTCGGTCTTACAATGTATACATCTCAATTTCTTCGGCTGGGTGCATTCATTATATCTATGACCCTGAGCTTCACAGTTAAAGCAGCGTATCACTCTTGGGGCAGGGCACTCTCTAGGCCGATGACCTGATTCCAAACAGTTCCAGCACGTGAACTTAGAGTTAGTTCGATCTTCCACTTTCGAGTTCGGTTTGAAGTTCTTTCGGTAACTCGTCGTCTTAGGCTGAACCATCCTTGACGCAGTTGCTTTATTGTAATTTGATACTGGGATAGTGGACGTAACGTGTTCTCCTTGTGCATCACAATTCCCTTCCGGAGGGTATGGTGACATCGGGTTGCTCACAGAATCTACCTTGTAGCTAGTCTGACCTCGGTTCCTTGAGCTGTAGGCAGTTTCTGGCATTAGTGCTTGCGCAGGGTTAGGGGGTGGACGGTAGTTTCTCTTTTCTCTTAGATAGGTTTCGTACCCCTCACCTTGTTGAATAAACTCTCTCACAGTGTGGAAATTTTCTCTGCGCATCGTCAGTTTATATTCCGGTCTCAGATTGGAATAGAGTTTGTTAAGGGTTTCATTGACCGAAAAATTGCCTCTGCGACGCATTAGCGTTGTTAGAGCTACTGTGAATTTACGAATAGGTTCAAATTCACCCTGTGTCCGCCGAAAGATTTCTAGATCCAGATTTCTCAAGTAATCAGGAGGGAAATATTGTTCTCTGAAACTTGTGAGAAAGTCATCAAAAGTGGTCCATGTCGACTTGGTGTTCCTATACCAAAAAATAGCCTCGCCTTTCAAGAGCTCAGGTAGAGCTTTCAACAGCATTTCACCAGGGATATCATAAGAGGCAACTAGCTCCTCTACACGTTCAAGAAATGAGACGGGATCGCGATCTCCGTCAAATTTAACACCCCACTTTCTTATTTGATTACATACTTGAGAAATATCTTTAGGAGCCGTTCTCCCTTTAACCAGTTCCGTGGAAAATTCCCTGCGATCTGTTTGTTTTCTGTCGAGAGACATTAACTGATCTGTTTCTGGTCTGCCACGTGATTCTTGGCTTAGATGCTTGGATGGCGTGTAGATAGTTTCTTCGAAGTGGTCTCCTCTCTTATCTAGATATGTAGTATCCTGAACAGATGGTTCTACAGTTGAAGTAGCAGCAATCTTTAGGCCCACAAGCTTCTCTTGGACAGTCCTAAAATTTGCATTAGGAGGGAGTCCTAGAATTTCTCTAATGCTGACTTCTTCTGCGCTCTGCATCTCCTGCGGAAAGGCTGATAATCTGGGAGCTCCGGTAGACCATGATACACTAGTTGTGTAGGGAGTCGGTATGTTCCTTGTTACCTTACTTTCCAAAGTTATTGGATGTTCAATGGTCTTGGTTTGTTCCTCCAACGTTTTATCATCTATAACCTTCTGGTGGCTCTCGTTAGCTCGGGCACTGCGTATGAAATAACAAAGCCTCTTTCGAAGAGCTTCAACATTTCCTTCGATGCTTAGATTGAACTTTTTCATCTCTGATTCTAGTTCATGTCGCCTTAGAAGATAAACCCACCCAGTTCTCGGGTCACTCTCACTTGGCGAAGGAAGTATTGGTCTCTGATCAAAAGTACGTAGATTCAATTCTGGCGTCGGGCCGGGGATTCTAAAGAAATCATCCTTACTCGCCACTGGTAAATTGGTGGGTCTCGAAATTGCTCCCAACATCGAGGAAGGTACAGTCGTTCCTTGCATCTCTGTGCTAGTCGTTAACGGTGTCTGAGTCACCGGCTCCAACTCAGAGCTTGTAGTCGAATGCTGAGAAGACGTTTGCATCGGTACATCTAAAGGGATTTGAGAAGATACTTCTGTGGTCGCCACAATCGAAGCATATGTTTTTGATTTTTCTTGACGCTCTTTGCCCCCAGCTTTATTATCGTCTCCGTTCACGCCCATAAAAAGAAGACTTAACCAAGGCTTGACCAAATACCTCAATGGGAAAAATACAAAGCTATCCATAGTTTTAAAATTATTTAGATACAATCAGATTCAATATTTGCAGCACGTTACTTAGGAAAGAGATATACCAAGAATAATCTCTGGTTTATGAAATTTACCAGACCAACTGTTCAGGTGACGTTTTTATACAAGAGTATTTAAATCGACTTTAAAACACAAAGTCCCTGTTCGGGCGCCATTTTATAACGTAGGTTTTTCGGAGGGTTAGCGAGGAGGGGAGAGGTGTCCGGATAGGGCAGCCAGGCGTGGGTTTAATGATTTCTAAAATAACTGAAATCAGTTCCAGGGGTCAAGAGTTTTATTTATATGAACTTAAGTCGAGTATGGGCTAGAGAATTCTGAATTCCACTTTTTCTGATCAGTGTCAACAGTCTTAGCACTGCAGGGACCTCGACTGATCGTTTAGTTAAAGTAAATCTACAATTAACTTTTAGATTTTGTAGTCGATTCAGAGTAATCTCTTTATCTCCTTAGAGCCAGTGAAATCATGCGATTCATAGAGCACTCATCATAATCGACGGTTGGGCCAATGAACAAATAGTGAAAATTATTATTTAAGCTGAGAGGTGTGAAATGTAAAATTTTAGCAAACTGGCTGACCATAGGAAAGGATCTGACGAACCAAAGCCGGAAGAATTGGTGTCAGCAAACTAGGAATGTTAGTAGAGGTTATCACCAATAATTTCTAAATATAGCCTTAACTATTACAAGAAACACAACTTTACTAAAATTATCCCTCTTAAGAAATTAATGTCTCGGGTCTAGATGAGTGACTTAGTAAAATTAATAAAAACCTGTGAAATAATTTGATTAGTACAGAAGGGATAAATCAAGTCTGACAACCAACAACGAGATTGGCGTACAGCAAAGGTAAGTTAAATATAAGAGATTAGCCGTGTTCTGCTCTTTCTATGACTTAATTTAAATTATGACCGAGCTGTAAAATTATCACCTAGACTCTAGGCTTCCTACCTACGCGTGTTCTGCTTTGTCACAATTTAACACTACTTTTATACACACGAGGATGGAGGTGTGGGTTATAGAGGAAGTGAGCTGTCGACTAACAAGGGGAGTGTTAGTGACAGTGAAATACCGGGGAAATTAAAGGTGTTCGGCTGTCTAGCAAAGGAACGCTAGCAGCAGCGAGAGTAGAGATTTTGGTAGGATATTGAGAGCTGACAAACTAACAAACAATGATTAGCGTCAGTAGGAAAATACGAGGTTTGATAGGAACGGGCTGACAACTAACAATGGAGGTGTTAGCGTCAGTACAATAATCGAGGAGTCCAGTAGGAATACTTCAGAGGTAGTACCTTAGAGAGGGACACAAGAGCTGACTACTAACAACACGGTTAGCGTCAGTAAAATAGGTCACAGGAGGGGACAAAACTAAAAGGAACAACCGCTGACTACTAACAAACTCGGTTAGCGTCAGTAAAATACTTCGCAAAAAATTAGTGTCCCAGAATTGGCAAATCCTCACTACTACTGGTAAACTCGAGTTATTTTTCACACGCTAATTTAAATTTTATATGATCGAAATTACGTTCAACTACTTGAGAAAAGTGTTTCAAATTAATTAAACGATGAGATTTACGACAATAAATTATTCCTTGTACCGTAAATAAATACACAGTAACTAGCAAATACACGAACAAGAACGAGTTGCTTTAAAAATACCAGAGAAATACTTTAGCAAGTACAAGTGAAAAAAAAATGTCAGAATAAATCCAAAATTCGTAGCGATAATTAATTAAACACTTTTACTCAGTTAAAAGAAATTAAATTAAAATATTAAAGTATTAATTCTTAATTGTTAATATTTTATTAATTCACAATAAAATACAATAGAGCAGAGAGCAGCTTAGGACTTAGAGAAGGGTGTAGTCCTACCTTACAGATGACTTCCTCCTTTGATGTCTCGGGGAAAAGTGTCGTCGGTCGGCACCGAGTGCGGCAACGGCCGGGAGGGATGCGCTCGTGCGCATGTCCGGTGGCGGGCAGGCAGCGGCAGGCCAAATCGCCCGCGCGCATGACCGGTGGCGGGCAGGCAGCGGCCGGTCAACTCGCTCGCGCGCGAAATTCAAATGGACGCGCCGCTGACGCGTCGATTTAAATGATTCATTCTTGCCGGATATTACTCATATTATCGTTTTAAATTTGGAAAAGTGATTCATTGTTAATTACAATAATATTTATGAAAATATGTTTCCTGTAATAGTTGAATTTAATTTCTAAAAGACATTTTTCTAATAATTATAAATTTTACTACCGGTTTTAAATTAAAATAATTATTGAAATTGTAGAAAAAACTCCGGCTTTTAATTCTTAGAATTAAATTTGTAACATGTGAAAAAAAACATGTTACAATACGTCTACATACCTTCCCAAACATGGCCCTATCACGTAGTGCACATTACTTAGACAGCAGGTGGTCCCTCTGTCTCACGTAGCGTCGTACATACGTCTACATACCTTACCAAACATGGCCCTATCACGTAGTGCACATTACTTAGACACCAGGTGGTCCCTCTGCCTCACGTAGCGTCGTACATACGTCTACATACCTTACCAAACATGGCTCTATCACGTAATGCACATTACTTAGACAGCAGGTGGTCCCTCTAGCTCAGGTAGCGTCGTACATACGTCTACATACCTTCCCAAACATGGCCCTATCACGTAGTGCACATTACTTAGACAGCAGGTGGTCCCTCTGTCTCACGTAGCGTCGTACATACGTCTACATATATTACCAAACATGGCCCTATCACGTAGTGCACATTACATAGACAGCAGGTGGTCCCTCTGCCTCACGTAGCGTCTTACATACGTCTACATACCTTACCAAACATGGCCCTATCACGTAGTGCACATTACTTAGACAGCAGGTGGTCCCTCTGCCTCACGTAGCGTCGTACATACGTCTACATACCTTCCCAAACATGGCCCTATCATGTAGTGCACATTACTTAGACAGCAGGTGGTCCCTCTGTCTCACGTAGCGTCGTACATACGTCTACATACCTTACCAAACATGGCCCTATCACGTAGTGCACATTACTTAGACAGCAGGTGGTCCCTCTGCCTCACGTAGCGTCGTACATACGTCTACATACCTTACCAAACATGGCCCTATCACGTAGTGCACATTACTTAGACAGCAGGTGGTCCCTCTGCCTCACGTAGCGTCGTACATACGTATACATACCTTACCAAACATGGCCCTATGACGTAGTGCACATTACTTAGACAGCAGGTGGTCCCTCTGCCTCACGTAGCGTCGTACATACGTCTACATACCTTACCAAACATGGCCCTATCACGTAGTGCACATTACTTAGACAGCAGGTGGTCCCTCTGCCTCACGTAGCGTCGTACATACGTCTACATACCTTACCAAACATGGCCCTATCACGTAGTGCACATTACTTAGACAGCAGGTGGTCCCTCTGCCTCACGTAGCGTCGTACATACGTCTACATACCTTACCAAACATGGCCCTATCACGTAGTGCACATTACTTAGACAGCAGGTGGTCCCTCTGCCTCACGTAGCGTCGTACATACGTCTACATACCTTACCAAACATGGCCCTATCACGTAGTGCACATTACTTAGACAGCAGGTGGTCCCTCTGCCTCACGTAGCGTCGTACATACGTCTACATACCTTACCAAACATGGCCCTATCACGTAGTGCACATTACTTAGACAGCAGGTGGTCCCTCTGCCTCACGTAGCGTCGTACATACGTCTACATACCTTACCAAACATGGCCCTATCACGTAGTGCACATTACTTAGACAGCAGGTGGTCCCTCTGCCTCACGTAGCGTCGTACATACGTCTACATACTTTACCAGACATGGCCCTATAACGTAGTACACATTACTTAGACAGCAGGTGGTCCCTCTGCCTCACGTAGCGTCGTACATACGTCTACATACCTTACCAAACATGGCCCTATCACATAGTGCACATTACTTAGACAGCAGGTGGTCCCTCTGCCTCACGTAGCGTCGTACATACGTCTACATACCTTAAAAAACATGGCCCTATCACATAGTGCACATTACTTAGACAGCAGGTGGTCCCTCTGCCTCAAGTAGCGTCGAACATACGTCTACATACCTTACCAAACATGGCCCTATCACGTAGTGCACATTACTTAGACAGCAGGTGGTCCCTCTGCCTCACGTAGCGTCGTACATACGTCTACATATCTTACCAAACATGGCCCTATCACGTAGTGCACATTACTTGGACAGCAGGTGGTCCCTCTGCCTCACGTAGCGTCGTACATACGTCTACATACCTTCCCAAACATGGCCCTATCACGTAGTGCACATTACTTAGACAGCAGGTGGTCCCTCTGTCTCACGTAGCGTCGTACATACGTCTACATATCTTACCAAACATGGCCCTATCACGTAGTGCACATTACTTAGACAGCAGGTGGTCCCTCTGTCTCACGTAGCGTCGTACATACGTCTACATACCTTACCAAACATGGCCCTATCACGTAGTGCACATTACTTAGACACCAGGTGGTCCCTCCGCCTCACGTAGCGTCGTACATACGTCTACATACCTTACCAAACATGGCTCTATCACGTAGTGCACATTACTTAGACAGCAGGTGGTTCCTCTGCCTCACGTAGCGTCGTACATACGTCTACATACCTTACCAAACATGGCCCTATCACGTAGTGCACATTACTTAGACAGCAGGTGGTCCTTCTGCCTCACGTAGCGTCGTACATTTGTCTACATACCTTACCAAACATGGCTCTATCACGTAATGCACATTACATAGACAGCAGGTGGTCCCTCTAGCTCAGGTAGCGTCGTATATACGTCTACATACCTTCCCAAACATGGCCCTATCACGTAGTGCACATTACTTAGACAGCAGGTGGTCCCTCTGCCTCACGTAGCGTCGTACATACTTCTACATACCTTACCAAACATGGCTCTATCACGTAGTGCACATTACTTAGACAGCAGGTGGTCCCTCTGCCTCACGTAGCGTCGTACATACGTCTACATACCTTACCAAACATGGCTCTATCACGTAGTGCACATTACTTAGACAGCAGGTGGTCCCTCTGCCTTACGTAGCGTCGTACATACGTCTACATACCTTCCCAAACATGGCCCTATCACGTAGTGCACATTACTTAGACAGCAGGTGGTCCCTCTGTCTCACGTAGCGTCGTACATACGTCTACATACCTTACCAAACATGGCCCTATCACGTAGTGCACATTACTTAGACACCAGGTGGTCCCTCTGCCTCACGTAGCGTCTTACATACGTCTACATACCTTACCAAACATGGCTCTATCACGTAATGCACATTACTTAGACAGCAGGTGGTCCCTCTAGCTCAGGTAGCGTCGTACATACGTCTACATACCTTCCCAAACATGGCCCTATCACGTAGTGCACATTACTTAGACAGCAGGTGGTCCCTCTGTCTCACGTAGCGTCGTACATACGTCTACATATATTACCAAACATGGCCCTATCACGTAGTGCACATTACTTAGACAGCAGGTGGTCCCTCTGCCTCACGTAGCGTCGTACATACGTCTACATACCTTACCAAACATGGCCCTATCACGTAGTGCACATTACTTAGACAGCAGGTGGTCCCTCTGCCTCACGTAGCGTCGTACATACGTCTACATACCTTCCCAAACATGGCCCTATCACGTAGTGCACATTACTTAGACAGCAGGTGGTCCCTCTGTCTCACGTAGCGTCGTACATACGTCTACATACCTTACCAAACATGGCCCTATCACGTAGTGCACATTACTTAGACAGCAGGTGGTCCCTCTGCCTCACGTAGCGTCGTACATACGTCTACATACCTTACCAAACATGGCCCTATCACGTAGTGCACATTACTTAGACAGCAGGTGGTCCCTCTGCCTCACGTAGCGTCGTACATACGTATACATACCTTACCAAACATGGCCCTATGACGTAGTGCACATTACTTAAACAGCAGGTGGTCCCTCTGCCTCACGTAGCGTCGTACATACGTCTACTTACCTTACCAAACATGGCCCTATCACGTAGTGCACATTACTTAGACAGCAGGTGGTCCCTCTGCCTCACGTAGCGTCGTACATACGTCTACATACCTTACCAAACATGGCCCTATCACGTAGTGCACATTACTTAGACAGCAGGTGGTCCCTCTGCCTCACGTAGCGTCGTACATACGTCTACATACCTTACCAAACATGGCCCTATCACGTAGTGCACATTACTTAGACAGCAGGTGGTCCCTCTGCCTCACGTAGCGTCGTACATACGTCTACATACCTTACCAAACATGGCCCTATCACGTAGTGCACATTACTTAGACAGCAGGTGGTCCCTCTGCCTCACGTAGCGTCGTACATACGTCTACATACCTTACCAAACATGGCCCTATCACGTAGTGCACATGACTTAGACAGCAGGTGGTCCCTCTGCCTCACGTAGCGTCGTACATACGTCTACATACCTTACCAAACATGGCCCTATCACGTAGTGCACATTACTTGGACAGCAGGTGGTCCCTCTGCCTCACGTAGCGTCGTACATACGTCTACATACTTTACCAGACATGGCCCTATAACGTAGTACACATTACTTAGACAGCAGGTGGTCCCTCTGCCTCACGTAGCGTCGTACATACGTCTACATACCTTACCAAACATGGCCCTATCACGTAGTGCACATTACTTAGACAGCAGGTGGTCCCTCTGCCTCACGTAGCGTCGTACATACGTCTACATATCTTACCAAACATGGCCCTATCACGTAGTACACATTACTTAGACAGCAGGTGGTCCCTCTGCCTCACGTAGCGTCGTACATACGTCTACATACCTTACCAAACATGGCCCTATCACGTAGTGCACATTACTTAGACAGCAGGTGGTCCCTCTGCCTCACGTAGCGTCGTACATACGTATACATACCTTACCAAACATGGCCCTATGACGTAGTGCACATTACTTAGACAGCAGGTGGTCCCTCTGCCTCACGTAGCGTCGTACATACGTCTACATACTTTACCAGACATGGCCCTATAACGTAGTACACATTACTTAGATTAGACAGCAGGTGGTCCCTCTGCCTCACGTAGCGTCGTACATACGTCTACATACCTTACCAAACATGGCCCTATCACGTAGTGCACATTACTTAGACAGCAGGTGGTCCCTCTGCCTCACGTAGCGTCGTACATACGTCTACATATCTTACCAAACATGGCCCTATCACGTAGTACACATTACTTAGACAGCAGGTGGTCCCTCTGCCTCACGTAGCGTCGTACATACGTCTACATACCTTACCAAACATGGCCCTATCACGTAGTGCACATTACTTAGACAGCAGGTGGTCCCTCTGCCTCACGTAGCGTCGTACATACGTCTACATACCTTACCAAACATGGCCCTATCACGTAGTGCACATTACTTAGACAGCAGGTGGTCCCTCTGCCTCACGTAGCGTCGTACATACGTCTACATACCTTACCAAACATGGCCCTATCACGTAGTTCACATTACTTAGACAGCAGGTGGTCCCTCTGCCTCACGTAGCGTCGTACATACGTCTACATACTTTACCAGACATGGCCCTATAACGTAGTACACATTACTTAGACAGCAGGTGGTCCCTCTGCCTCACGTAGCGTCGTACATACGTCTACATACCTTACCAAACATGGCCCTATCACATAGTGCACATTACTTAGACAGCAGGTGGTCCCTCTGCCTCACGTAGCGTCGTACATACGTCTACATACCTTAAAAAACATGGCCCTATCACATAGTGCACATTACTTAGACAGCAGGTGGTCCCTCTGCCTCACGTAGCGTCGTACATACGTCTACGTACCTTACCAAACATGGCCCTATCACGTAGTGCACATTACTTAGACAGCAGGTGGTCCCTCTGCCTCACGTAGCGTCGTACATACGTCTACATATCTTACCAAACATGGCCCTATAACGTAGTGCACATTACTTGGACAGCAGGTGGTCCCTCTGCCTCACGTAGCGTCGTACATACGTCTACATACCTTCCCAAACATGACCCTATCACGTAGTGCACATTACTTAGACAGCAGGTGGTCCCTCTGTCTCACGTAGCGTCGTACATACGTCTACATATCTTACCAAACATGGCCCTATCACGTAGTGCACATTACTTAGACAGCAGGTGGTCCCTCTGTCTCACGTAGCGTCGTACATACGTCTACATACCTTACCAAACATGGCCCTATCACGTAGTGCACATTACTTAGACACCAGGTGGTCTCTCCGCCTCACGTAGCGTCGTACATACGTCTACATACCTTACCAAACATGGCTCTATCACGTAGTGCACATTACTTAGACAGCAGGTGGTTCCTCTGCCTCACGTAGCGTCGTACATACGTCTACATACCTTACCAAACATGGCCCTATCACGTAGTGCACATTACTTAGACAGCAGGTGGTCCTTCTGCCTCACGTAGCGTCGTACATTTGTCTACATACCTTACCAAACATGGCTCTATCACGTAATGCACATTACATAGACAGCAGGTGGTCCCTCTAGCTCAGGTAGCGTCGTATATACGTCTACATACCTTCCCAAACATGGCCCTATCACGTAGTGCACATTACTTAGACAGCAGGTGGTCCCTCTGCCTCACGTAGCGTCGTACATACTTCTACATACCTTACCAAACATGGCTCTATCACGTAGTGCACATTACTTAGACAGCAGGTGGTCCCTCTGCCTCACGTAGCGTCGTACATACGTCTACATACCTTACCAAACATGGCTCTATCACGTAGTGCACATTACTTAGACAGCAGGTGGTCCCTCTGCCTTACGTAGCGTCGTACATACGTCTACATACCTTCCCAAACATGGCCCTATCACGTAGTGCACATTACTTAGACAGCAGGTGGTCCCTCTGTCTCACGTAGCGTCGTACATACGTCTACATACCTTATTAAACATGGCCCTATCACGTAGTGCACATTACTTAGACACCAGGTGGTCCCTCTGCCTCACGTAGCGTCGTACATACGTCTACATACCTTACCAAACATGGCTCTATCACGTAATGCACATTACTTAGACAGCAGGTGGTCCCTCTAGCTCAGGTAGCGTCGTACATACGTCTACATACCTTCCCAAACATGGCCCTATCACGTAGTGCACATTACTTAGACAGCAGGTGGTCCCTCTGTCTCACGTAGCGTCGTACATACGTCTACATATATTACCAAACATGGCCCTATCACGTAGTGCACATTACTTAGACAGCAGGTGGTCCCTCTGCCTCACGTAGCGTCGTACATACGTCTACATACCTTACCAAACATGGCCCTATCACGTAGTGCACATTACTTAGACAGCAGGTGGTCCCTCTGCCTCACGTAGCGTCGTACATACGTCTACATACCTTCCCAAACATGGCCCTATCACGTAGTGCACATTACTTAGACAGCAGGTGGTCCCTCTGTCTCACGTAACGTCGTACATACGTCTACATACCTTACCAAACATGGCCCTATCACGTAGTGCACATTACTTAGACAGCAGGTGGTCCCTCTGCCTCACGTAGCGTCGTACATACGTCTACATACCTTACCAAACATGGCCCTATCACGTAGTGCACATTACTTAGACAGCAGGTGGTCCCTCTGCCTCACGTAGCGTCGTACATACGTATACATACCTTACCAAACATGGCCCTATGACGTAGTGCACATTACTTAGACAGCAGGTGGTCCCTCTGCCTCACGTAGCGTCGTACATACGTCTACATACCTTACCAAACATGGCCCTATCACGTAGTGCACATTACTTAGACAGCAGGTGGTCCCTCTGCCTCACGTAGCGTCGTACATACGTCTACATACCTTACCAAACATGGCCCTATCACGTAGTGCACATTACTTAGACAGCAGGTGGTCCCTCTGCCTCACGTAGCGTCGTACATACGTCTACATACCTTACCAAACATGGCCCTATCACGTAGTGCACATTACTTAGACAGCAGGTGGTCCCTCTGCCTCACGTAGCGTCGTACATACGTCTACATACCTTACCAAACATGGCCCTATCACGTAGTGCACATTACTTAGACAGCAGGTGGTCCCTCTGCCTCACGTAGCGTCGTACATACGTCTACATACCTTACCAAACATGGCCCTATCACGTAGTGCACATTACTTAGACAGCAGGTGGTCCCTCTGCCTCACGTAGCGTCGTACATACGTCTACATACCTTACCAAACATGGCCCTATCACGTAGTGCACATTACTTAGACAGCAGGTGGTCCCTCTGCTTCACGTAGCGTCGTACATACGTCTACATACTTTACCAGACATGGCCCTATAACGTAGTACACATTACTTAGACAGCAGGTGGTCCCTCTGCCTCACGTAGCGTCGTACATACGTCTACATACCTTACCAAACATGGCCCTATCACGTAGTGCACATTACTTAGACAGCAGGTGGTCCCTCTGCCTCACGTAGCGTCGTACATACGTCTACATATCTTACCAAACATGGCCCTATCACGTAGTACACATTACTTAGACAGCAGGTGGTCCCTCTGCCTCACGTAGCGTCGTACATACGTCTACATACCTTACCAAACATGGCCCTATCACGTAGTGCACATTACTTAGACAGCAGGTGGTCCCTCTGCCTCACGATGTCGTACATACGTGTATATACATGACACCTTAGGAAATAAAAGGGAATTTTAGGATTTCAGGAATTCTGTAAATAAAGTAAAAGTTTATTTATATTTTAATAGCCTCTATACAGAAAATACTCTTATTACGATACGTCAACTGATGAAAAGAAGACATTATCATACAATTTAAATTATATTTTATTAAGCCAATTTAAAAACCAATTGCTAATAAAAATTCAAATATTTTTGATTGCCATTGCCAAATATTGGTTTTAAATGATGCTTTACCTCAAAGGGAAGGTGTAATTCGTGCATTATTGCCAATTTAAAATCCAGAAAATCGATTTGCCTCACAAACGATCAACACGGAAAATATGAGAACTTCGAGGTGTCTTTGATCTTGACCGTTTACAACCAAATTCCATATTCAAACGCTCAGCAAACAACTTTATTTCTATTTATTTTTAATCCATTTTAACTGACATAAACTGACCAGTTCACTTTTTCAAAGTTAAACCTCTTTCGTTAAATTTTTTATTACCAAGTTTTTTATTTTAAAATGTCTTTATTTTTTCAAAGGCCTTCTTTTTATGCGCATGTCATATAACATAAGCTTTAATAATTGTCTCATACAGATTATCTTATTAATTATTTGAATAAAATAAGTTAGGTACAGTTGCTACAAAAAAAACCGGGGAAAATATAAATGAATGTAAGAATTTTAAGTAAAATTCAAAATTCATATTAAAGTCATAAAAAGTTTTTATAATATATAAATAATCTGGAGTTATGTAATGTTAGCATCATTTAGAGCCTTTTTTCTATTTATAAAGCTCATATTTAAAGATTTTATTCATTTAAGGCTGATATGTTTTGTTCTATTTTCATTGTATCAACCAAAACAATTTAGTTGAGTCGTATCTATAATTATTTAATACACTAGGGTTTTTTGTGTGGAGAACTCCTCCTACAATTCTCAACCGATTTACAAGTTTTTAGTGTCGTTGGATAGGGCTTGGTCTGTAGTTGATTCTGCCAAAAATAGATGAGAATCTGACTCAAAATAAGGGCGCTTTTCTTAAATTACATTTGAAATTTTCCCATTATTATAACTTATATTGTTTTAAGCATTTTAAACACCTGTTAACTTACAGCTGTAGTTTTTGGTGATCAGTGATATTCACTATGGATTGGTCAGATGTCAATGATTTAGAACTAAATGTAATTTTTATATTGCATGAAAATAAATTGCTCGATGTAGAGAAACGCATGCTCTAGTTGTTCATTAATGGTTTAGACTGTAAATTAATAGGAACTAGTTGATAGATACATTCAGTGATAGTTTAAATAAGAATAAAATTTTCTCTTAACGTTGCTTGATTTTTATACTTTCATCACTAATATTGATTTATAATGCTTCTTGCATTTCTGTTCTCCTTGAAAAATTCTAGTATGAATATAATACACAAAAATATAAACGGAAATTTCTATAAATTATATTGTATGCTGCGTGTTTACAAAAATATTAACAGTTTGAACCGAATTTCTATTTTCGATGAGAATCGTGAAGAGAACCAGGTTGTAGAGTGTATCTCTAAGGAGATTATTACAGATCCCGTGATTTGGAATGAAATTATGGAAATATACGCATCATTAACCTTAATTTGACACATAATTCATTTATATTAACACAGTAGTTGCTGAAAACTCATCGTTCTAATCGTGTATTAATACATAGGATTTGTGAACTTACACTACAATTAGTATAACAATAGGTTATATTGTAGTTACTCTACTAAAGAAATTTCAAGAAAATAATAATATGATAGACACTTATAATGTATTGAGATGAGTACTGCATTCAACCTAAAACCGTTGAGGATCGCCATTGATAAAAACAATACTAAAAAATTCAGAAGGTTGAAAGTTAGCGGATGGTATATAGACTGCCATTAACAAACAATTGAGAATTAAAACAATTAAAAATAGGAAACAATTGAAAATGAAAGAATACCTTAACCATAACTTATGTAATAAATATCGAGTGACTACAAATGACCTCTTCAAGGTAATTTTATTCATCCCTACATTGATTTTCCGCGTTTTCAAATCGTCCTTGAATACAACTAAACACTCAAGCTTTGTATCTACTTTTCCACGGATGTTTAATACGCCAGCTTATGAAAAATGAAGATAAATTGTTTTGATCCTTTGTTATAAGTCCATTTATTTTCACGGGTGATAAACTCTTTCACATCATTAACTTTACTGGGTGAGTAAATGGAAAAATTCTGAGTGTTTTTGTTGGATGGTGTTTATTTTAAAAAGCATTTAAATCATAATAATATACAGTGTCAATAAAGGACATATAAAATAACAATAAAGGACAGTAATAACATAACAAAACTTTCTATAAATTATCTAGCGCAGGGAGGTAAATTTTAGGCATACTGAGGACATCTTCCCGATTAAGACATCGGACCGCTCATCGTACCAGACAAATTCACCGATTGGGTTTAATCTCTGTTATATTTTTAACGGTCCAAGAAAATTTTTACCTTTCAAATTTAAAAAATGAAGCCAGGGGCCAAATTTTTTGTTTCGGGCAGGTCCAATAACAAAATAACAACCCAAATGATCTCAAACTAATAAAGGCACACCAAAAAGTCACAAAGTTGCAATAAAATAAAAAATTATTTCTAAGGGTCCGTTAAAAAAATGTCACTATAATAACATATGTTAAAAATGCTCAGTTTTATGTATTGCTTTTTTAATTATTTTATTCATCAAAATAATATGATATAGTATTGTTAAAATGCAAATTTAAATGTCTTTAATAATATTTAGGTTTATATTAGAATTTAAATACAATTTTTACTATATAATTCATGTTCAAAATTTCCATATCATTAATTTAATAATGTAAACTTGTAAAATACACTTTATACCTAAACCAAAACAACAAAAAAATTACAACATAATGATCCATAATATATATATATCGACAAAATATAACCCAAATTGTACTCAACCAATCATATGCATAATATTGCAAGTGTAATGACGCATTAATATGGAGTAGGGGAATAAAAGCAGACACAGAATTAATTTATTTTTTCAACATCTCAACATGTCGGCGGACATCAAAGGAGCCCACGAGAGGGAGCGAGTGGTGAGGAAACATCATTAAAGAGCACATAACAACAAAGAAGCCTTCCGGCGATGACAAAGTGGCTGCCTTTGCGGAGAACTGGCCTTGAAAATGTAATAAAAAACTCATGTCATTGTTATGTGATTACCTGTGTTATTTTTATTCTTTTTCTTTTGATTTTATTTTCTATAATGCTATTTCTAGAGTTTTTATTTTCTCAAGGTCAAATTTGCATGTAAGATGCATAAAAATAGCAATATAATCTAACATCAATTGAAAATTTTATATAGACTGAGCAATCAGTGTTAAAAGAAATTTATAAATACCTATAAATAAATACCTTAAAAGGTTGTCTATTTTTTGGCATTAATTAATTATTTGTTGCTGTGGAAAATTATCATGTAGGGCCTACTTTAAACGAGGAAGGTTTCTATTTAGATTTGTGAATAAAAATTAGTAACAAAGCATAAAAGGGAGGGTCAATAACTATTACAAGGTATAAAATAGTTTAATTCTTAAAATATTTAGATATTCGTTTTTTTAAATAATAAGTAACAATATAACATCTACAATTAAACATTAATAAAGTAACTTTAAGATTTTTCCAGTTTTAGAACCAGTCTGCCATATAGAAAACCAAGGAAGTTAAAACATTATATTTATAAAATTGTTTTGCTTTATTTAACAAACAACATTTCAACATGGTTTCAATTATTAAATATGTTAGTATACGGTCAATAATATTATACAATTGCATAAACTATTCCGTAAATTTCGCCAACATATCATAATCATCCTTTGGCTCATTAAAAAAAATCAAACACAAAAATTTTTTAAACTCCCTCTTTCTATCAAAGCACTATTTATTCAACAAACAGTTAAAAAATAAATCTATTATATAAGTAGTGGCAAATTGCCGGTTCTGGCTCATGACGTCATCACGATGACGTCAGCACTGATGACGTCCTCAATGACGTCACTAATGATGTCATATGACGTAACATGACGTCACACCTATGACGTCATGGTGACGTCATTACCGCTGACGTCATCATGATGACGTCACTGACGTTAATTAGGTCAAGGTCACGCAAGAGTACAAAAAAATTTTTTTTGCACTTTTGCGATTCCTCAAAATACGGCGAGAATTTGAAATTTCTCGAGGAATCACAAAAGTGCAAAAAAATATTTTTTTTATTCCCTAGCGATCAGACTCTTGACCTAATATATCCGTCAGAGGTTATTGACCTTAACCCAGAACCGGCAAATAAAAATAAATTATTTTCTATATTTCTCTTACCCACCGAGACTGAGAGCCGAAGAATAATTTCTTCAAACACCCGACAGTGCGACAAACGACACGCGATCCGAACAGCACCGCGTCCGAAGGGAAACTGACTTGAGCGCAGGCGGTTCCCCAGGTACCCGGCCTAGTGGTGGGGATAAAGAGGTGGTGGGGATAAAGTGGTTAGAAGGAAGAAAAATTAAAATTTTTGCAACAACTCATCCGAGTCTGTCCCTTACCGGATCTCCATAAGTCGGATTGTAAATATTTTCTGAGAAATATTTATTTTTTATTCTTTCTCAGGTGATCTTGGAACTTGTGAAATTTCAATCAAACCAAAAGTGATAAAAAAAATTTTTTTTTGTTGTTTGAAACTTTGCTTAAAACTTAAGAAATGTTTGATATTTGGCAAAATATTCAAATTTTTAACTCAATATAAGTAAATTGAGTGTAAAAAGTGAGATGTGCACACCACAAGAGTTGAATAGCAACTGAGCAAGTTGCTCCATGTATGTCAGGTACTTGGCCGCGTGGTGGGGATAAGGAGATGGTGGGGGTAAAGTGGTCAGATAAAATAATTTTTTTTTTTTTTTTTGCAAATCATACAACTGAGTTTGTTATTCATGACTAGGTATAAGAGAAAAAAAAATTTTTTTATTGACACTCTTTAACATGTTCAAACGTGTTCAAGGTCAACCATTTCAAGTTTTAAAAAATTTAAAAATTAATTACAAAGATAACTCATCATACTCATATACGCAGGATGAACTTGTGCTTGTTGTTGTTGTTGTTGTTGTTGAAGTGCTACTTTCACAGGAACAAGTTTCCTCTTCTGCATTGTGGACCATCCCTTCAGGTATATCCATACTGTCAATGGTTGGACAGTCGTATTCCAAATCCATTTTAATTATCATCCCAGGATTTTGAAGTATCCGCATGTGCAATTTTTCATAAATTTCTTTTAGATATTCAAGGCTGTCAATAAGTAATTCCCACTTCATTGTATCGTGTAACCTCTAGCGTAGCTGAGTTGGCAATGAAGCCAGACTTGCATGCAGGATTGGTATTTTGGAATTGCGGTGGTGGGGGTAATTGATACAACCAGACAGGTTGAGACTTGTTCAAGGTCAACCATTTGGAGTTTTAAAAAAAGAAAATTTTATTTACAGAGTAGTGTTGAAAACTGATAATTTGGCTGCTTTATCCGCACACGCGGTGCATCTTAGGCAATATACAATTGCGTAAATCAAGTAGAAGAAGATTGCAATCAATAAGGCCAAGAGCATGATGAGATCCAATTTTAAAATTTTTTGAGCTAGCATATGATCCTTCCTGATCCGTCTCTCTTCCATCCTTCTTTCCATCAACTCTACTAGATCCACATGCTGGCATCTTCTCCTCCCCAGGCTTTCTGCTTCATCAGCCTCATATATTGGTGGTGGAACATCCATGTTTGCAGCTCGAAAGATGAAGATGTAATGAAACACATTGGTGCTGCATCTCAGGTCTCCAAGAGGAAAAGTGGTAGGGGAAAACCTGAACATGTTAGAACATGTTCAAGGTCATCCAATTTGTGTTTAAAAAAAAATTCTCTCTTGCTACAATACCGTAGCAAGATAGGTTTTTTATTTTGTTTTTATTTTATCATTCCTTTATTACAATACAAAAATATGCATATTGAAGTACAATGAGGATACAAAATATAAATATTAGTCAGGAGAAATATTCCAAGTTTGGACTGGCTTGAGTCTTCATGGATGATCTGGAGGAGTAGACCGATGAAGTTGATGATGATGGTGGTGATCTTGGCGGCTCGTCATCCCTGTAGATATGGGTGCATTTTGTGTTACATGCAAAAATTTGCATGTTCAATCGGTATCCCTGTTCGATTAGTGATTTAAATTCTTGAATAATTCCGTTTAATTCTTCCTGATTTCTTACAAATATTTCTTCATAATTTGCGCATTTTACTGTTAGAGCCATCTTGATGTTTTCCGTATGACGTCCAAAGGTGGAATGAATATTAGCATGGTTGTTTAAAGGTAGTATGAAATAGTGGTGGGGGGAAGGATTTTACACACTGTCTGATGGGAGGTGATTAAATTTTTTCCAACTAAACATATTGATTGAACAAATGACGCAAAGTTCTTTAGGTGTTTCATAACTCATAACCGGAGCTACATGGCGATATTGTAAAGATCCATCATCTTGTAAGAATTGTGCCGGGTTAGAGATAGCAGCCCTTCCACAACTTCGACAAAATTTTGTACCATCACCAAACTTGTACCAACCAAAAGTGTTGTAACCTCTGTTGTCTAGCTTGTACTGTTTGATAAAAATTTTAATTTGTTGAGGAGCGTTGGATCGTAAAGTATGGCTAAATAGCTGTTGATCTTCAATAATTTTTCTTACACAAAGCTCAAATAGGGTGCTCATCGTTTGACAGTTGCAATCAAACTGAACTTCTTTACAGTCTGTATGCTGGTAACGTGAAATGGTGGGGGAAAACACACACACACACACACACACACACATATTGCTGTTTGAAAAAAATTTATGTTTAATTTGTGCAAAGGTCAAAGGTCAAGGTCACCCCAGAGCTTTTTTTTTAAAAAAAAGGCAACATATCAATATGTGAAAAATTTTTTTTGTTTCACATATTGATATGTTGCCTTTTTTGTGTTTTTTTTTTTTTTTATCTTTATTTAAAACAGTACAAACAAGATTACATGACAAAAATACATATAGTTAAAAAATACAAACAGATACAAGAAAGAAAAAAATTAATTTTTTTTAACACTGCTGCTTGTCTGCGATGTGGATGGTAAGCTTGGTGGAGTTGCTGCCGCTGCATCCGTGGGACACCAAGTAGAGACATCCTGGTTGTATGGAGCGGAGATCTTCGTTCTGGAGTAGGTGTACAAATCTTTTGGGCAGGTAAATTTGGAATTTCGGCTCATCTCCTGGAGTGTATGGTGCTTCGCTCAAGCTGCAGCAAATTGCCTCGCCGACTGTAGTTTCCATCTTCTTCATGGCATGTATAATATAATGTTTTTCATCCTTCAGCTCTGAACATTTTTTTACCGGCAAAATTGTAGACTTGGAGTGGGCGTTGAATTGTTCCACCAAAGTCTGCAGAAACTGGTTGGATGCCATGGTTGTTCTAGAGGTCCTCGCTGTCTTCTTGCTCTGAGATGTTGTCGTCTCGGAATCTCGAGTAATACTCGTGCCAGGTCTTGGTCTGCTCCTCGCTTTTATAATCGCCGTTACCCCCACCACCATCGCCGATTTCTCCATCTTGCAGGTAAGTAGCTAATTTTAAAGCGTTTTTTAACGCACAGTGCCTGTCCCTTTCATGTTCCACACTTTGTGTGCAAATACAAATGTTTTCAGCAATAAATTTAAAATTTTTATCTATCTGCACATCTTTAACTGGAGTAGATGTAAATTGTTCTATCCATCTTTTCTTTTCAAGTCCTTTTGTGTAAATATTAGTAAATCTGTTTGAAAATTGATGCATAATATGATACAAGTCTGAATAACTGGTAAAACCATCATACCGATCGATGTGATGAAAATATTTCCAAGTCCATCGGTTTGTTGTTGCGGCTTTGGTGGTTAGTGAAGAAAAAGAGCATGGTGGTTTAAATAAAAATGTGTAAGGAATATTTGTATCTATATCGTAAAATACGAGTTCTTTAATTATAAACCGATCATCGTTACCACGAAAAGCTTGAAATTCAATAATACCCGGCTTGGACTTGATTTCTTCTTCCATGTCCATTTGAAAGGTCACCCGTCTATCCATCACGGTGTCAGAAGGTCAACTGTTTTCCACACCACGGTAGGCATTTATTTATGCCAGGCCGTACAGTTGAAGGCGCGTTGGTGTATATTTAACGTGGGCACCATCCCCGGTAGGCCTACACCCACAAAATTTTGAATTTCTTATTGAAAATTTGCCAATTCCAGTGTTAAGTGTTGTGAAAAATGTTAAAATTTTATTTAACTTTCCATCTGGTCATTTTTGTTGTAGTCATTCTCATCACTTTGATCCTTTTCATCACTGAAATGTGTTTCTTCATCCGATTTTACAAAATTATTTTTTTCTTGCACATATTGTTCCAATTGTCTCCACATTTGAACTTCATGAGGAATTCTGTTGAATATTGAAGTGTCCACAGGTCCATACAAAATTGGTGCATCCGGTTGTTTGTCCAAAGTGTCTGTTAAATAATCTTTAATAATTGAACTGGAGAATACTAGCTGTCTTAAATATCTTGTTATCGGTTCAGTTGCACATGTTAAAATAAAAAATTCTTCTCTGTTTAGTTGAATTTTTATGTCATGTTTGGTCGTATCTCTGAATCTCATTTGATGTTCACCTCGGTGTTTAATAATATCAATTTCCAAGTCTTAATCCAATAGTCCTACTTTTGTTTTCCTGCCAAACATGTTGCTATTAAAGTAACATTCCAACAAATGGAGGTGTTTCATAAAAGATTCCCAAGCATTGGCTGTAAACAAAATCATTTTTGTTCCGTGAGTTAAAATTACTGTAGGTGAATAGTCGGTTGATTTCATAACTCCAATTAAAACACTTTTATCCAAACTTGAAGAGATTGGATAAAAAATTCTTAAAAATACTTCCATCAAAACATTTGGTGAAATATTTTCTTCCATATTTCTTTTCCTCTTGGACAAATATTTTTTCTTTTTACCTTTTTCTTCTTCTTCTTGATTTGTGACGTGTTGCTGTTCATTCATGTCCAAAAATTCTGAAATTTCTTTTTCTATATCGCATTCGGTTGTACCACTTGTAGAAGCCATATTGAAGATGATGCTACCCATACAACGTCAGGCAACAAACTGATCAGGAGCGGCCTGCACGCTCCGCTTTTATACTCGCGGAATGTAACAAAACCGGTTTTTTACAATACATTTTTAACAATTCCAGTTAGAGGTGTGTATGTTACAATTTTATCATATAGAATTAAACAGTATGCAGTTGTATTTGCAGGTATAGCTGCATTAAACTCCATTTCAATCTTAATGTCAACACTTGATGATTTTACTGATTCATTTTGTTTAGAACAATCAATTACAACTATTGTGTAACCATCTAAGTATTCTTCTGGTGATAATAAAGGTGTATTTGTTTTACCGTAATATGAATTTTGGAATCTCGCATACATATCGTATAATATACTGTACTTTTTATTAGCGAATGACACATTTAAATTGTCGTAGGGGAAAAATTGTGAATTCAAATATACTTTAATATTTTTTAAGTTGCAATGATCAAATTTGCCTGCATGTTTTGTGATGCTGTCTCTCCTATCTGTTTGTAAACCAAATATAATATACCTGGCTCGTTCTACGTAATTAGATGTTTTAACAGTCCAAGTGTGACGATCCGTAGTTGGCAAGCTTGGATGTTCATGGAATTCCCAACTTCTAAAAGGAATTACAATATCGCGATCAGCCTTTAACTTCCTTAATAGTAGCATTCTATGTTCGTCAGCTAATTTAACATGTGGAACTCTCCATACAATTTTGTCTAATGTTAATTTCCATTCTAGGTTTGCATCCGTTGTACCATCTGGAGCTTTAATAATGTCTTTATCGTTAGAAGATCTCAACAAAACTAATTCTTGTTTAACATTTAATATTATTTTTCTATAATCTTCAGCAAATCCAAGCAACAAACGTAATGGAATATGAAAATCAAAATATCCCTTTGTATTCTGAGTGATTGTGTCATGTTCAGGTAAAACCCATCCGGCTGGTTGAAGTAAATTGGTTTCATTAGGTGATATAGATGTTACCCCCTTTAAAGTTGTTGCAATACCTACTTTTTTAGTGGAATCAACTGTTACACCTGATATTTCATATCTAATTTCATCAAACAGGAAATCCATAGGGTTATTTATAAATGGAACTGTTGTACCTACACTATTGTCCTTTTTTGTTACTTTTCCTTCGATATACAAGTAACTTTCACATGGTAGTGTGTAAATGTCTTGATGTTGTATAGGAATACGAATTTCATCGTTATTGTTCAATTTTGATGAAGTGTAAGGGTTGTGGGTGTGATATTCTTTTTCCCATAGTGTTTCGTCGAATGTCGGACCCTGCGCTATATCCAGTATATCCATAATCGGTTAATTTTAAACCAATCTTTTCTAAGAAACGAATGTTCTCGCGTGTTAACTCCTCCACAGCTGAAGAGCTACTAATGCGGTTTCCCGTAGGCTGTCCACTTTTAAATGATAAACCCATGATTTTTGTATTAAAGTGTCGATTTTAAATGTAATCTAACTGTAATTGGCTCTTCTCGGAAATCTATCAAGTTACCGTCTTGATCCAATACGTTCAACACGATGTCTGAAATGAAAGTGGTGTTCAACGGCAGATATACTAGGTTTTGTGGCTTTTCAACAATTTTAAATCCTGGAGGTACACTCGGGTAAAAAGTATGTATTATATGAGTATTTGCTCCATCTCTGTAAGCTCCCTGTATAATGTTACAAGTTATATCTATACTATTAACTTTTAGTATAGTTACAGTTTGTTTACCGGAATGTGTTTGATTTGGTTCTAAAATTGGCTCATCTTTGGAAAATCCTAATAAATCACCGATTGACTTTTCCTGAGTAAAATCTATATAATATTTGGAGTTAATTTCAGCTTTCATCGTATTGTTATTACCTTTTAATGTTATATTGTCTTTTCCCATTTTATTTTGCAAAAATTCATTAATATGATCAATTTCATAAGAACCTGTGGGTAAACTGCAAACTTCTAAGTCTGTAAACTTCCCACTGGCATCTTTTCCTTTATAATAATGCAATAAGTTGTTTTTATCTTCCGTAACATTGGGAATAGAGTTATAAGTTGTAAAATCTAACAATGCTGCCTCCCAAAATCTTCCTTTTTGCAAGCGTAACGCTGGGAAAAGGATACTTCGTAAAGTGGATGATTTTCCTGTTAATGATACCGTATAGGATGACATGTCAATGGTGACTGATACTTTTAGCTAGGAATTCCAAACATAAATGGCCGCATATTAAAGTGTTATCGGGTTGTTCTCTTTTATAGTTGTAATATATGTTTTTAGCAGATTTAAAGTAACGCTCAAGTTCTTTAGGTGGTGGTAAATTGCCAAAACTATCAAAGTAATATATATTATCACCTAATTTCTTATAACAAACCCAATGAGTGCCAGGACCTTCAGAATTGTCTAAATTTACAATACCGGTTTCGTTTTTCCACATTTTAACTGGTAAATCATCTTTCATAAAGACACCGCGAAAAAAAGGTATTTTTAAACATGAAATGTATTTAAATAATTCGATATTTGTTAACGCTTTATGTGGTATTACTAATTGATTTCTTTTATTTAATATGCACGATATGGTCTTAGGTATAGACCTGCCCCGTTTTTTACCATTGACCATACTGTTGGTTTTTTATTACCCTTTCTGGCGGAACGTCGTTTTCTTCTAATATTTCCTCCATGTTTCGTCTTAGTTAAACTTTTTTTACCCCTACTCCTCCTTTTTCCACCTCCTACTGCTGTTTTAGCCTTCATACCTGCTGTTACCGCTAAAGCCACCGCTTTTTCTGCAATACTAGCGTCACTAGACTTTACTCGTTGCCAAGCTATATCCGCGAGCTTTTTATCAGCTATCGATCTATTTTTTGTATCGCTAAATGTGGAATATGCTATATCGTGTTCTTTACAAGCTTGATCTAACTTATTTATGCCTGGATCACCTCTTTCTAACCGTTTTTTCAATTTCGTTCCTGGTCCGCAATATTGATAACCTCCTGGTATATGAAATTCGTATGGTAAAGCGTCTATTGCTCTATTTACGACAGATCCTACTGGAATTCGATTTAAAGCTTTACTTAATAGAGAAACCGCTGTGGACGTAATCCCACCTCCTTTCCTTACAGTGTCTCGATATGGACTGATGTACTAAAATGTCATGATTGTCTTTTATAATTGAAATGCGCAACTTATGTGTTACCTCTATGACGAGTTGGACATAAATGAAGTCATTTATTAAGTTATATAATTAAATATCCAAATCACCCCAATCTGAGGATCTAAACTTCTGAGTGGGAGGATTAATGAAATATTTTTTAAAAATCTCATTTTTAATCCAAGTACCTCTGTTACTTTCACTTAAAACATTAGGTTTTGATATATAATTGTGTAAATCAAACAATGCATTACCTAAAACTTTAATAAGAAAGTTTACAGTGACGGCATCATCCACATGTTGAGGGTCTTTAAGTTCTGTGATACGTTTATTATTACAAATATATACTTTATTGTTGTGTGTCATACAATAATCTTTGATGTATTTTAAATTAAAGCATCATTTTCATCTTTTGGATAACCTATATCGTTAATAACAAATTTATAAAAAGAAAATCCGTCTTTTGTCTTTTCAGGTATTATAGAATGTAAATAACGTCTATTTATGCTGTCGTTTTCATCAATAGGGTCTGCTATGTTGGATATACGACGATTTTCATCATTATACGTTTTTCCATTAAATGTTAAAGTATTTGTTAATTCTGATGATAAATAACCTCTGTTTATTGCATCAGTGTTTTGATTTGGCATACCAACGTTGGTAATTCTGTAATTACCAGCGTTATATGTATTTTTTTCTAGTTTTAATGTCGATGATATTTCTTTCTTTAAAACTTTTAAGGTTATTGCATCGTTTTCATCTGTAGGATCATTAATGTTTTTTAACCGTTTATTACTAATATCGTAATCTCCATCAGGTGTTTGTGGTAAACCAGCAGCTCTTTTTAAATTATTTGTATAATATAACCCATCCGAGGAATACCGTCCGAACTTGTCGACACTCATGGTGCAACTAAACAGCATTCTATAAAGTAGTGCATTTTTATGATGTTCATCCATTGGTTCTTTTTTATACAAATTAATCGTCTTTATCAGTTACATTTTCATCACTCCCAGGACATTTAAAATATTTTAAATCTGAACTAATTAACGCTTTATCTGCTTCATTTCTAAATACATGATTTTTATGAATAAATTCTTCACCAGACAATTTTCTAAATCCACTAAATGAATTTGGATCTGCAATTAATATATTTTGATAATCATTTACATCCATTAATTTAAATCTTTTGGTATTATAAATAAACTCTTGATTTGCACTATCATATTGTAATGTTTGTCCTACAGTTGCAGCATCCTTTGAATCTGTTCCTTGTGCTAAATTACCTATTTTCTTATTTTTCGCATTGAAAGTACTACCTCTTGGTTTGTCTAATATTAAAGATTGTTGTACTACAACACAATCGTTATCATCGATACCTGGAAATATGTTAATTATCCTTCTATTTGTACCCAACCAACTTCTATGATAATTGTTTGGATTAGTATGTAAAACTTGTGATAAAATCGGAACATCATGAGCATCTGTAGCTAATTGCGCATTTGATAATTTCATGTCTTTACAATCCCAAACATTATTTTTTTGTTCAAGTAAAATAAAATTTTCATTTCCTTGTACAAACACATCACCCGACCGTGATACTACTTGATCCTGTTTTACAAATCCAGATGTTTCTTGCTTTAAAGTTTCCTTCATTTGACCCACTGTTGCACCATCTGATGGCGCTGAACCATCTTTTACATTTGCTAAACAATTACCGAGACAATCAATAACTCCTACATCACGCGTAATACAATGATCTTTTATATATTTGAGATTTACAGCATCATTTTCATTTTTCGGATAACCTATATCGTTAATAACAAATTTATAAAAAGAAAAACTATCTTTTGTCTTTTCAGGTATTATGGAATGTAAATAGCGTCTATTTACGCTGTCTTTTTCATCTTTAGGGTCATCTACGTTGGATATACGTTTATTGTTAGCACTATACGTTTTTCCATTGAATCTTAACGTATTTTTTAATTCAGATGTCAAATAACCTCTGTTTATTGCATCACCGTTTTGATTTGGTTTACCAACGTTGATAATTCTATGATTTTCTGCGTCATATGTGTTATTGTGTAGTCTTAATGTTGGTGATATCTTTTCCTTTAATATTTTTAAATTTATTGCATCGTTTTCATCCGTGGGATCTTTTATGTTTTTTAACCTTTTATTGCTAATATCATAATCTCCCTCAGGTGTCTGTGGTAAACCAGCAGTTCTTTTTAAACTATTTGCGTAATGTAATCCATCCGAGGAATAACGTCCGAACTTGTCGACACTCATGATGCAAATGAATATCATTTTAGGGAGTAACGCATTTTTATGAGATTACCCCGCGGTTTCTAAGTTCATCCACTAAAGCCACCAATTCGTTTTCCAATCCAGTATGACCCGCTTCTTTGGCTTCATGTATTAGTTTCATTCTATCCACCAATTTATTGATATTATTGTAATAAATTACGTTTGTATTGTATAGTTTCTTCATCAATCCTTTACCGGTGACTGATTTGCTTCTTTTTCTCGGTTCTGGGGAACTTAAATCTAAAGTGGATGCTACTAATCTTCTTTTTACAGGTTTTCTTCTTATAATTGGTATTAATTTGGAAACAAAATCTTTATATTTTACAGATTTATTTCTATATATGGGTGCTTCAGGTAAATAATTTCTTTTATATGCATTAGTTTGTTCCAAAATTTTGCTATACACTTCCAAATCATCATTTTTTACCAATGCTTTTAAAGGTTTATTTTCAAATAATAACTCAAACAGTCCCCTTGTTCCCTTATATATTTGATCACCTACGTGAATATTATCATGTTCATCGACATCTAATTTGCTATTACCAATCATTACACCTTCTTTGGACATTCTTGCTCCATAACTGTGGTATTTTTTAGTAGAATCAGTTCCAATTAACAGTTTTAACAAGTATTTTCTTCCTAAAGGTCCTTTTGTATGAATATTTTCACCCAATAAGCTTATGTTTGATGGTTCTCCTTCTGTTTTTTCTTCTTCACTCGCTATAGATACCACTTCTTCTTCACTACCAGCATATACATCTTCTCTTTCTGCCGTTGTATCCCTAAATATGGAGGCTTCCGGGTCCTCATCGCTAATATCTTCTGATATTACACTTTCCCTTTCATATTGTGTTATCGGAGCAATAATATCACCTTGAAAAGAAGGTTTAGTCAATTTTTTGTTCAATTGTTTCAAAGGCTCTGTAATAGGTTTAAAAGTAGATTCGAGAAATTTCTCCCTTTCGCTGATACCTAACTTTAACGCTCTGTTTTTAGCCCGAATAGAATCACTAAGTGATTTAATTTCCTTTACTAACTTTTCTTGGTTAACCATGTTTGTAGCAAGACGTGCTGTACAAGAATGATTGCGTGATATAATGGTTAGTGAATTAATATAAATTTATCGAAACCTATCCTGTATCGGCCGTTATTTAGTGGTTGTTCCTTCATAATTGTCAAAAATCCATAATTTTCAGCCCAAGCCTTACCACATATGTCTTTAAACTGTTCATATGACATATCCGCATTGACATGATCGTAATATATGTGTTTTAAGTTAGTTTCATCCTGTTTGAATACAATTAACACATTTGCGTTGTCTCTTATCAGTTGTTTTGGTATTTTACTATAAGTCTGACCTATGTAAATGTTATCTATATTGTTATGTCGCCCCATAGCGAAATAGCTCCTGATAGTGTTTTGGTTTTCACAGGATACGTCATCAAATATAAAAACTGAAAATGGTTTAGCTTCATGCGGTTGCATTACGCTTTCACTTGCATCAAACTTGTAATATTTCACTTCTGGCACATTATTAAATATTTTTTCTAATAATTGGTATTTGGGTTGTTGTAATGATTTGGAAAAGACATACAAGTTATTGAAACGCAATCCTTTTGGGTTTGTAATCAAATTGAATACTACATTTGTTTTACCACAATTGGATGGACCGGTTACAAGACAACGCACCGTGTTTGGTAACAAAACACCATGTTTGCCGCTGTTTAATTCCGAATTGTCCACCGTGAGCTCATCAATATTATTAATAGGAAAACTATCCTTTTGCGGTATTATCTCCATCCTTTGTAAAGGTTCAACCTAAAATGATGCTCCATCATTATATAAGATCCTTTTTAGGTATCCAAGAATCTTCACTCTTATTAAATCCTAACCATCGCACTTTCACTTTATCTTTTTTCCGTTGTAACACCTTTTCAACGAGATATACATCACCTACTGTGGATTTTAACATTTCATGTCCATAAAACCCTCCTTCGAGCAATTGTCCTTTATTATCTTTTAAAATGTAAGTTTCCGGTACTGTAGGTTGTACCTTAAATACGGTAAAAACCTCATTTGTCCAATTAGGCAGATATCTTTTACTGAATACCCCTTTGTATTTGCTTATTCGCACTTTATCACCAACATTAAACACTTTAGGCTTTAGTTTTTCAACTTTTGGTTTAGTATTCATTTTTATATGTTTTAATACTAGTTTTTCATTTTTGCTAGTCACTTGGTTCGGTTTCATACCAATTGTTCTATGGAACTTGTTATTGTAATCTTTTATTAGTTTTGGTAACATATCAATCCATACGTGCGATCCTCTGTTTGAAAACATCTTGTACATCGCACCTTTTAAAGTTCGATTGAATCTTTCTATGATTGATGCTTTTACCTCTGAATTAGTGGAATAATGGTTTATATTGTGTTTCTTCATTAAATTTGAAAATTCTTTATTGAAATATTCTTTACCATCATCGGTTTGTAAATGTTTTATGGTATTTTTGTCTCTCTGTATCGCAGTTTCCATGGCTTTTGTTACACTCTTGCCGGTTTTATCTTTTAGCGGTAAAGCATCTGCCATTTTTGTAAAACAATTGATAATAGTCAATATATATTTAAATCCTTTATTTTGTTTACTATAAGGAATCATTTCGATTAAATCAGCTTGATATAGATCATTCATTCCTTTTATAACAGTATTTCTTCGGGGAAATTTTCTCCTAGCCGGTTTATGAAGTTCATGAACAATTTTTTGTTTCAAATCCATAATTTTATCCTTCCTCATTCATGGATGAAGTAAAAATAAATTTTTTATTACACTATACCCATATTTAACTGGGTCAAGGTCATTCAAATTGATGTAAAAAAATGGGGAACACGGCGTTGGACTTGCCATGTTCCCCATTTTTTTACGGAAGGAAAAGGAATTTAGGTCGAAGAAGGACGAAGAGGGGCGAAGAATAGGTTAGTTGTCGATAAAGTTGAGAGAGTAGTGGCCAAAAGGAAGAGTGTTAATTTTATTATCCATAATGTGACGTTTGTCATCTTGGTTCGAGAGGGCCTTTTTCACTTCAGTCACACTGAAAACTTCATGTTTCTCGCTTCTAATGGTGTTAAATTTCGCAGTCAACGTTTTGTCTTGAAATAAACAGTTTTTGTAGTGTTCAAAGTTTACATTTTTCTTGAGGTAACTTGTCTTCACACCTTTTGCTTTTTTGGTGGTTGATGTTTCTTCTTGGTGTCCTTTATATACTTTAAAAGAATATAATTTGGACATTAGTGCAACTATTTCTTCCATGCTTGCTCCATTGCATTCATCTTTGAATTTGCCTAAAACTTTCTTATTATTTTCATTAAAGTTCGGATGATTTCTTGGGTAGTCGGAAAAATCAAAATCATTTTTGTGTATGAACGTCCGAAGATCTTCATACATGTCTAAAGTTTTTATCCAATACACAAATGCATCAGTGTCCATGTATGCTATTCCTATGTTGTCACGGCCATAGTAGTCAACCATCTTGTTATAATGGAAATCGTACATATGGGTTTTTGAAATATCCAATATGCACATTCCTGCATACAACGGTCGATCCATAACAATTTTGGTTTTCTTCATGCTGACGGCTACGAGGTTTTCATTTATTATCATTGTCGATCCGAAGTTTGGTTTCTGCACTAGTTTTTCCAATTTTGCAGGGTCTGAAACTAATTTTACAATCTTGTGTTTCCTTTTGTTTTCCAATGTTTTTCCAAATATAGCATTGTTCATCAATTTAAAAAAGTCTTTTTGAAATGCCGATGTTGCTCTAGCTCTTCTTGCGGTGTTTCCATCGATGTAAGATTTTAGCCAGCATGATTGAGAGAATTGTAATACTCGGTGAATTTTTGTTATTTTCAGTCCTAACTCCAACGCTTGTTGTACAACCCAGTAGTGCGCCACATAACGATTTTTGTTGTTTAATGTCATCATAAGTTTGGGCCATTTACCTGTTGGTGATACTTCAGTTTTTGCCAACAGCGGCAAGTCATAATGATGATCGTGGAGTGTTTGCGGGTATTGAAAATCGCAATCTAAAATATATCCAGTGTCACCTTCTTTGGGAATATCCATAATATTTCCAATTGAATCTGGGTTTATCCATTTGAAGTCTCCATGAGGTAGCGGTTTAGACATGGCCCAACCGTACAAATTATTCGCATCAAAATAGCCAAGAAAAATCGAATCTTTAGTTTCATCATAATTTGGTAGAAATTTATTATTAGCTTTGACATGTTTTGTAACGGCCTGAGCTAATCCACCGCGTACACCTGATTCAATCATCAAAACCATATCGATGTCGGTTAATAGCTCCAACTTGCACTCGGTGGATTTTAACATGGCCTGCCATGCTAAGCCGGGAGAAGTAAACGAATGAAGGGGGTCCAGTCCATAGGCGTCGAAGCAAGTGTTGCGAAATTCTTCCATTATGTCGCAGAGAAGTGTCACATCCAGTTTCATGTAAAAATCAGAATATTCACCAAGATTTTGCATGCCTAATTCATTCCACACATTGCAGGCATGTTCGTAGTCTTCGTTAGTGATTTCACATCCAGTCAATTTACTGGTAAATGCTTCCCTCGGCGGTAGTCTTCTTTCTTCGTAACGTTCCGGGCTGTCGATGTAGTCATAGGGGAACACCCCTTTCCGTAGAACCAAATTCATCTTGTCCTGCGGAACAATTTTACTTGTTTCCCTTAGATCGTGTCTCCTTAGGTTATCAGTCAGTTTACTTAGACTAGAAGGCATAAATCTAAATGAATCAACAAATCGGAGTTTAATTTTTTTATCTACAGTTTTTGAAAAACTAATAAATTTTTCTGTCGTTTCTGCCAATACCTCTATTTTCCCATCATCTCTACCTAATTCAGGTATGATGAAATGTGAATCGTACCCGCTAAGGTTGTGTAAGACCACTGGAATAAATTTTGGTAACTTGTAATTTACATTGCATCTATTACACGCTGCACCTCTGTACTGCCCAGTCAAATGATCGTGGTCTTTAACTTTATGGTTGTCATCTGTAAACTGGTTCTTGCACAAATAACAAATTCTTGCCAAGTCATGTTGTTCCTCCTCTTCGTAATCCAATGGTGTCATCGGTACAATATTGTCAAACATAGCTTGCACTTTCAAAGCAATCTCATATAATTTGTCAAGAAAAATCTTTGGTGCGTTTTCACCTCGGTATAATACAGGTGTTGATGAAAGTCCATAATCTTGTAAATGTTCCTCAGTCAAGGTAGATTTTACAATTAAACAAAAACTATTGGCTTTATGCTCTTGATATTTTGTCCTCCTATTGATTTCTCCTTCTGCCACATCTTCCGGTATGAGTATCGATTCAAAATCAGCATACACCACAAATGGAACTCTGTACTGGTGAGCAATTTTTTCAAATTTTACCACTGAACGATTGGCAGAAGGTAAACTAACTTTTACCTCATAATTTTTGTTGCAAAGCCTTTGATGTTCAAGTAGCCATTGAGCACCACCTCTTCTTAAATCACTATTTACAAAACAGAAGCAACGCTTACAAACTGTAATTTTATGCTCGTTTTTTGTTAGTTGTGCAACTACAAGTCTTTCAAAGTCTTTTATATATACATAGTGGGAGATTTCCCCTTTCGTAATTAACAATAAATCAGTGTGATTCCTTAATTCTGTTTTTACAACCTTAATTGGATACACCGTGTTAGAATCATCCAAACCAAAAATATTTACACTAACACCGGGATTCTTCTTTTCAAATTTACAAACATCTTTAATATTTACAGGGTATGATATTCCTTGAAAATTATATCTATTATTTATATTTACATAGTGTCCACTTACTCTCCAAGGATTCTGTGTAGGCAAAATATATTTACATAACATAGCATACTTAAAACATTCATTATCTACATTCTGTACATTTATACATGCTTTAGTTTTCTCAATGGCTTTTGGTAGAGGGATGTAACTGCTTCCTCTCATACCGTATCCGTGTTTTTGAACTCTCAGATCTAAACCTTCTATTGACACCAACCTCCATCCCGACCCTCGGCCTTGGTGTTCTTGCAATTTTATTATTAACTCCTCTAAACATTCATCAATTATATTTTTTATATCTGAGGTGAACATTAGGGTACGGTTTTTAGTTATAAACCCTCTTAAACTGGTTTCACCATCAGTGTTTGTAAAGGTGGCATCCAAAACTAATCCAAATTTAATAAAATTTAGTCTGATCAATTCTTGTTGTAGTGTTTGTTCAATTAGTAATTTTACCTGTGCTAAGAAATTGTCCAATTCCAGTTGCAAATTATTTATTTTAAAGTGAACTACCTTCTGTCCAGGCAGAGCTGTAGTTCGTAGCTGAGTTGTTCCATTTCCTTCGGTGTCCGAGTCTAATTCCAGGTCCGAGTTCAATTCCAGGTCCTCCCGTGCCGTAGTTCTTCCAGCTCCTGATGTTCCAGCGCCTCCAAACTGTATGACACTGGGTCGTCTCCTTTGCATCATTTGAAGCTCGCTCTCCCAGTAGTCCAGCCTTCGATGGTGTTCGGCTAAAAATTGGTCAAGCGAGTCCAAATCGTGTTCACTTACTTGCACATTTCCCTCTTCTTCATGCAATTCCATATGGATTTGCAAAATAAGTTCATCTGGGAAAAATTCCCCACAAATATGGCAAAGAAGCATTTTTAACACTTTTTACCATGAGTGTCTTTAGATGTTAACTTCACAAAAGTTCACCAAAGAATGAGAGACGCTCTTGACCGACCTCCTTTTATAGCGGGTGGTGGGGGGTGATCTTTGGGAAAGACCCGTTCTGCGCATGCGCAGAACGAATCTGCACATGCGCAGAACAAAACGTAATATATTTATTTAAAATTTGCTATTTAAGACAAATATATAGGTCAAGGCCACCTTAAATCTGGTAAAAAAGAGGGAACACTGGATAAGAGATGGTAGTAAGATCTACTTTCTAACAAATACTTTCAATAATATATTAACAGGTACAAAAGTTAAATATTTTTATTTTTTACCGTCCAATTTGTTCAAAATTAAAACTTAAATATATTTGTTTGAGCAAATGCTTTTGGCACACTTACCACACGCCAAAACTCAAAAAATGTACAGAATTAAGTCTGATCTCGCGGGGAAATACTGATGTGCTACCTAACATTGGTCATATGACTCGAATAAGAATTGGTGATATATAACATATTGAAAAAATTTTTATGTTGTATAAATCACCAATACTATGTGATTCAGACAACCAATGTGAGGTGGCTACATAGTATTTCCCAATAGATCAGCTTAATCCTGTATTTTATATGAGTCTTAACGTGTAGGAAGTCTGGCAAAAACATGTGACCAAAACAAAATATATTCAAAATTTTAATCTTAAACAAACTAGCTAGTATAAAAAATATAAAATATTTCCTAACCATTGACAACCTGTTAACATATTGCGGTGTTAAAATATTTGCTATTGAGTCAATCTTACCATCACCTCCGATCCAGCGTTCCCTCTTTCTTACCAAATAAGACTGAGGCTTGACTACCCGTATATATAACGTTTCTCCCACCACTAATGCTCTCCCCCACCACAATCAATTCACAAAAGTGGGTCAATTCCATCGGAAATTATTATTTTGAGCTGGGGATAGAGCATCTGCTGCCCTATCTCCCGCTCATATTTTTTTTTCTCTTATTTTTTACAGTTTATTACTTTTTTTGGATTTTTCTAAAATGCGAAACAAAAAATTATTTACAAACAAGTTTCTAAAAAATTTCAAAATTCAGATCTTTACAATTTATATTTAAGGTAGCACTAAAACGGTGCTACCTATATTTTAAAATAATTACAAATATTTTTTTTCCATCCTTAAAATTTCACAGTTTAATACTTTTAAATATATTTGTTTCATCAGATTCTTTTAGACACACTTACCACATGACAACACTTAAAAAATGTACAGAATTAAGACTATTTCCACGGAAAAATACTAAAGTGTTACCTGCATATTCAATTTAGCTCAAAAACAATATAGAATTAATACCAGCATAAAAATTTTTAAAATTCCGATCTTTAAAATTTATATTTAAGGTAGCACTAAAACGGTGCTACATATATTTTTTAAATAATTACAAATACTTTTTCCATCCTTAAAATTTCACAGTTTTAAAACTTGTCAGAGACAAACAAACTGAAACAATTTTTTTCTAATCTAACCATTACTAAAATACATACATGACACCACTGTGCAAAATATTACCTTTATACTTATGCTACATCTAAAACAGTGGAACATCCATGTCAACCCATTGGCGGCTCGATAGAAAATGAGTTGAGTCAAACTTGCTTCAGAGGTACCTCAGTGGTAGACTGGTGGGGGAACAGTATGCCACTACTATTTTTAACTTGTTGTAGAAGTAACAATTTCACACTACTGGCTTGGCAGCTCCACCTCCCCGGGGGGGGGGCGCAGTTTTCGTCCGGAGCAAAAAATTTTTGGTCAAGGTCAAAATCCAAAAAAAAAATTTCGGGGGGGGGCAGTTTTCGTCCGGAGCAAAAAATTTTTGGTCAAGGTCAAAATCCAACAAAAAAAATTTCGGGGGGGGGAGGGGGGGGGGGCGCAGTTTTCGTCCGGAGCAAAAAATTTTTGGTCAAGGTCAAAATCCAACAAAAAAAAATTTCGGGGGGGGTCACTTGCCGTCCGGGGCTCGGGGGGGGGGGGGTCACCTACCCCTAGGACTTTAACTCTTGGATACTTGCTACCCTTACTCATGTGTCAACATCGAATAATATTTTGTTCCACCACAGTTTGGACAGCCAACACTTAGTCGCATCTCGCTCTAAGTCCTGAGGAGTTCTCAGAACTCAGGCAAAAATCCGCCTAAGTCATGGCTGACCTACATATCATGTGGAACAAAATATTATTTTGTTCACACATGAATATGGGTCAAGGTCAACCAAAAGTTAAAAAAGAAATCCCCCCGATGCCTAAGACCGCCGGCGGTCAAAGGCATCGGGGGGATCTCAACATTTAGGGGGAGGTGATTTTAATAAAAACTTATTTATTTAATTTTGAGTTTCCTTAAGGGAAACATGCTACAATAATTTTGAAGAGGCCATGCTAACCATGACCGAGGAGCTATCATGACCAAGCCTGCTGGTTCAATTGCGCCTAACCGACCGGCCACAAATAGCTCCGGCACCTCGTGCTGAAGGATGCCAACCACCTGTATGTTGCCAGTGACGAGTGATGAGGTCCAGCAGCGCCGCTGGCCGATGGCCTAACGGTGGATCCCCAGGGGCCTACCCCCAGGCTCGTTAGGTGCCATGCTATTGTTGGTAACAAATAATTCTTGAGGTTCTGAACCTCTAAAAATTTTTATTTTACAGAGACTGTTAAGTCTCAAAAGCCTAACACTTAAACTGCCAATTTACAGAGGAGTACCTCCAAAATACGAATTTTGAAAAATTTCTACTTGGGGACAACCTGTGAAGATTAGTACAAAGAAATATTTTTCAACACACAACACTTAGACTAAATAAATCCAACACCAAGACCTAGCAGAAGCAGCAAGCATAAAATAAAATATTTCTTAACACTACACATGCCATGCCTTAGACTAAGAGAATTCCCAATATAATGCGGCGCCAACATTACATTGCGAATCCTGTAGGGCAGAGCTTCAACCACTCAGCTGAAGTGTTTGAAACCAACTGCGAGGAAGCAAAGCCTCAGAGAACCGAAGCTGAGCCGGTCAGGAGTGGGGGAACCGGACCTGGTTACGTAAACAGCCAGACCTCGACACGTACTTGTTTGTGGCATTGGACAATCTCCAAGAGCCACACCTGAATACATTACTAACTGGATCTCATTATACAACACGTGTCAAGGTATGGCAACGCCTCGGGCTATGCCACCTCCTCCTCCTCCCCCGGGGGGGGGGCTCACTTCTCGTCCGGAGCCAAGGGGGGGGGGAGGGGGAGGGGTCTTGGGACTTAGAATATTTTCAGTCCAAGTCAGGTGTACTATAGAATAATATTTTAGCTTGCCGGATTCAGCACAGCCGGCAGAGACGGTTACGTAATGCTTATATAACAGACTGGTTTCTCGGCCAGCTTGCCAACTGTAGCTCAACAGAAGGTAAGTCAGTTTATTGCAAGCCAACAAACACGCCACACCTCGCCGCCGCGGGACTTTTCTGTGAGTAAATTTTTATTTCTCCTTCTTATTAAACTTAGCAAAACAGAACCTAGCCTGTTTTGCACAAAATTAATTTTTGTTACACTGCTAAAATTACGTTTACTTAACAAATTATTTTCCACTCATTATTTAATATTTTATTCCTTGCTTGTTAAGACTTACAAACTGAAATGTTGGAAGACTGTTTGATACAAAATTAATTTTTATTTAGCTATACAGGTCTCCTAATATTTTCCTACACTTGTATTTTGCAGGTGTGGCTAAATATTTTTCGCTCACAATTTAATTTTATTCCACACAAGTGGATTTTGAACTTTACTACAAAACTGATCCATACCCGTCTCCTACAAAATTATTTTTCATTTGGCTCTACCTCTTTTAGTCTTACATTAAATATTTCTTGGAGTTAAATTTTACACAAGTCTCTCGGTTAATTTTTCTGCACAGTACGTGTTACTCCTTGGACAGTTCCCAGCAAACTGTTTCTACACTTGTCAACAACAGTCCGCATTACCCCCTCCACTACTCATTCCCCCACTATAGCCCTGTTCCCCCACTACTTCCAGCTAAGGTACAACACTGGACTAAGTGTTTCAGTTTTATCCAAACCTTACTGTGAGACACACCTATGGCTGAAACTTTGCGAGTATAATTATTAAGAGTAAAATTTTTGCTGGCCAAGCAAAATAATTCTGTTAAGGTGTCCAAGACTTCAACTTTAACAAAAATGAAACGTTGCTTCAAAAATAATCCAAAATTTTACTCAAGGGACACAAATATCACTATGGATGATAAAATGTTTCAGAAACTTTTAGACGAGCTAACTTTTGCCAGTAAGGTTACGTTGGTGACTCCAATTCCCGACCAAGTTCCAACATCACCTGAGAAAGAATAAAAAATAAATATTTCTCAGGAAATATTTCCAATCCCAGTTACGGTAAAGGACAGACTCGGATGAGTTGTTGCAAAAATTTTAATTTTTCTTCCTTCTGACCACTTTACCCCACCACCTCCTTATCCCCACCACTGGGCCGGGTACCTGGGGAACCGCCTGCGCCCAAGTCAGTACGTCTTCGGACGCAGTGCTGTTCGGATCGCGTGTCGTTTGTCGCACTGTCGGGTGTTTGAAGAAATTATTCTTCGGCTCTGAGTCTCGGTGGGTAAGTGAAATATAGAAAATAATTTTTTTTTTATTTGCCGGTTCTGGGTTGAGGTCAATAACCTCTGGCGGTTATATTAGGTCTAGAGTCTGATTGCTAGGGAATAAAAAAATTATTTTTTGCACTTTTGTGATTCCTCAAGAAATTTCAATTTCTCGCCGTATTTTGAGGAATCGCAAAAGTGCAAAAAAATTTTTTTTTGTATTCTTGCGTGACCTTGACCTAATTAACGTCAGTGACGTCATCATGATGACGTCAGCGGTAATGACATCACCATGACGTCATAGGTGTGACGTCATGTGACGTCATATGACATCATTAGTGACGTCATTAGTGACGTCATTGATGACGTCATCAGTGCTGACGTCATCGTGATGACGTCATGAGCCAGAACCGGCAATTTGCCACTACTTATATAAAAATGAAATATTCCAAACTGTTCTGTGAAAAAAAACTATTATAATTGAGTATTTTATTTGGAAAAGATGTTAAAACGATGTTAAAGGTACGTTATCTACACTCACAATTTCAGTCGACTTTTACTTCTTCTCTGTCACTTTGTTTTATTAACCACGTTCCAGTGGCAAGCTAAAGTACTACAGGTAGGTATTGCAAGAAGTATTGGCTACAGCCGAGGAACAAATGGCAGTCACTTGTCTCTTTAAGTGACCGAACATTCATTAACTGACCTCGCTTTACACTGAAGTAACTTGCATCTTTAGTTATTGTTCTCTGCTAACAGCTTTGGAAACTTTTCAGTTTTAAGATGTCCAGGAAACACCACCTCATTATCTTATGTCACGTGATTAAATAAAAAAGGAAATAATTTATAATAATTAGTAATGGGGTTTGGTTACTTTCAAAACGGAAGTCGTGCCATTTGCCAGCAGCCGCCGGCCAGCTGCCATCGGCCAGCTGTGAAATCAGTTGCTGCCGCCATATGCCATGCCATATAGCTTCCGGTGGGTGAGCAGATGTTATTTGAAATTTGAAATTCAACTTGACAATTGGGTTATGGAAAGTATGTCAAGGTCATCCAGAGTAAGTTTTAAAAAACCCTATCCCGCTACCACCGGAGTAATAGTTCGGAGAGTGGAACTAACTCTGGTGATAGCGGGATAGGTATAGAATTAGGTTTGTGAATTTTATTTGTGAAAAACATACAATCAATGTGTGACAGCAGTGTTTAAACAAGTTGAAGTTTTGTTATGAACTACAGAGTTGTAAATACAAACACCGACGACGATGAGAAGGTAAACGCAGAGTCCCCAGATGATGTATTTAAAAAGTTTGAACAAACGTAACATCTCGAGTTGGTTTTCCCGTTCCATTTCCAACCGTTTGATTTCCAATTTCAATTTATCCTCTTCCATCCTTGTTACAAATGGAACTTCATCCATCATATCCATCATGTTTGTGTTTTTTGAAATTTTGAAAGAAGCGATGTTGATAGTTGAAGAGGCGAGGATGGAATGAGAATTAAAAGAGGGAAATGTCGGTTAAATAAAGAAGTGGTGGGGGGGAGAAAGAGCGTTGTTACATAGAAGTGGTGGGGGAAAGATGCTGCTCATCATTTGCCTCAGAAGTTGTGTCCGACTGTAGAGGGGTAAGAGGAGTAATATTTAGTAAACTGTCTTCATCAGAACTTTCAACCTTATTACAAATAGGACAAGCGTAAGTTATTTCCAAATTCATTGTAATAGCGTTAAATTTATCTATAATTTCATTTAAAGTATTAAATATTTCTTGTAAATCTTCTTTTGAGTTTATTTCAAAACTAGCATTCATTCGTGCCAATGGAGAGGTGTTCATCGTTAGAGAGTTGGCAATCGAATGAGGATTAGCGCCTAGGGAGGGGGGCTTATATAATGGTGACCTTGAGCAGGCGTCTAGGGAGGGGGGCTGTCTAGGGAGGGGGCTTTTATATAGGGGACCTTGAGCTTATGATTGAATAAAAAGTTTAGTTCTTCTTCTTTGTCTTTTAATTCAATTATTTGAACCGAAGTAGTTGTTTCATCTTCTTCACTTGATGAAGAAAACAATTCACCAGGATTTAAATATTGAACTACAATTCTGAACCATCTTATAGGATATTCGTCAATGATAGAAAGTAAGTTTTGAAACAATTCTTCCATCTCCTCCCTCTCAGTTATTATATGTTCAAACTTGATAAATTTTGCTTCCATGTTGTTAGTTAGAATGTTGGAAGTGAAATTATTTAAAGTTGAATTTAATATTATATAAAAATTACAACCGGTAGTGGGGGGAAATCTCAAGGTCATCCAATTGAAGTTTTAAAAAAGAGTGTAAAACTGAAATTACACATTTGATGGTTCTATAGGATCGGAATACCAATCTGATCTGTATTTACATCTTTTTATCATATGTGTACAAAAATCATCTTGATGAGACTTGGTGCGTTGACAATGAGCAAGATCTAGAGGGTGAAATTTGAAACATCTTTGAGGACAACATGTATAAAAATATCTTGATTTGTAAAATTTGAAAGTTCGCAATTCCGGTGGCGGTAGTTGTTTTGTTTTGCATTTGCAATAACAAGATCCGAAGAATTCACATTTAGTACAAGCTAACCCATCCACCATCATTGGTCCTAAATCTGTACACTGTTGTTCACAACAGTAACGAGGTTTGTACTTGTATTTTTGCTCTTCCATGTTGACGCTGCGGAGTCTAGTGAAAGAATAAGATTGTATAGTGATGAATAGCGAGTTTTATGTACTATGAAAAGTGGTAGGGGTAATTTCAAGGTCATCCAAATGGAGTTTTAAAAAATTATACCTTACAAGTGTAAGGATTATTGAAATTTAGGAAGTTTGTTTCTGTTTGTTTTCTTCAGACTTTTTTTCTTTCTCTGCCTTAGCCATAGCAACAAGTTCTTCTGTTGATAGTGGATGTACTTCAGGAAATTTTAAAATTAATTTAGCTTGATATCCTTCTTTAGTTAATACATCTAAATCTTGAGTCATTTGTTCAACAGTGTTATAATCTTTTCCATAGATTTTCCCATCAAGTTCAATCATCATTCTGTATAACATTTTCTAGAATAGATCTTGTCGTGGCGAGAGCTGAGAAGCGAATGATTATTTATCCAACTGTTACATCCTTTTTATGAACTTGACATTGATCACGTGATTCCTTAGTTGTAATTTTATTTATTAAAAGTTATTCAACATTGGTAATACCTCTGGAACTTGACGTTATGTTGACCAGCTGGTGATGAAGAAGTTGTAGGTTGTGTAGAAAAAATATTTCATCATCGCAATATATTGTTTTAGTGAACATCCTTGTATTAGTAGCACTAACATCAACAGTTAAGTGATAACCACCGGTAAGTAAAACTCGCATTTCGTTAGTTAAATCTTCAAGTTGTTCAAAAGTAGTTATGGTGTTGGTATCATAAGATGCACACTTAACCTTTAGGGACATGTTGAAGTTTTGTATTTAGTGATAGAGAGTGAGATGTGAACGGTACGAAAGGTAGTCGTAGACTGATGAATTTCACAAGTTGATTTTCACTTTTATTATCACACAAAATTGGGTCAAGGTCATCCCATGGAATTTTTAAAAAAAGCAACATATTGTAATGTACAAACACATTACAATATGTTGCTTTTTTATTTTTTTTAGGTTTATATCATATTTATTGAGAAACAATTACAAAGAAATATTTACAATTTTATGTACAAATTAATCAGTAGTAGGTGTTACATGAATTGTAAGTTCAGTAGAGTTGTTTCCACTTGGTCCATGTGATACCAAATAGAGTGCGCCGGGTTGAATTATACGAAGATCTTCATTTTGTAGTAGTTGTACGAAGCGCTTTGGTAGGAAGATTTGAAATTTTGCTTCATCACCAATTGTATAAGGTGCCTCGCTCAATGTGCAATTTATAGCATCACCTACTGAAGTTTCCATCTTCTTTATTGTATGAATGATGTAGTGTTTTTCTTCTTTTAGCTCGGAACATTTCTTCGTTGGTAGGATTGTTGATTTTGAATGAGCGTTGAATTGTTCAACTAAATTTTGAAGTAAGTTGTTTGATGCCATCTTAATGTTTTTAGTGCTGCTAATCTTCTTGTTAATAAGAATATCCGTTGGAGATGTTGTCTCTTCGGAGGTTTGAGTAATACTCATGCTGTGTCATGGTAGCGCTCTCACTTTTATTATCGAGACTACCCCCACCACTGACACTACCCCCACCACTGACGCTACCCCCACCACTTTGTTGAAGGAAATTATTCAAGCGGTAGGCATTCTTCAAAGCACATTGTGACCTTCGATGTTTAAAACTTTTTGATGAAATACAAAGTTCATTAAAGTAGCATTGGAAATCTCTATCTATTATTGCATTTATCACTTCATTGCTTGTAAATGATTGTATCCAATTTGCTTTTTCCAATCCTCTTGTGTAGATAGTTTTAAACTCTTTGCAATAATGATTCATAATGTGTGGCATCATGTTATAATGAATAAAACCTTCATCCCATTTTAAGTTGTGAAAATAATTGTTCAACCATTTGTTTGTAACTTTTGCTTTAGTTGTTAGTTTATTAAATGGAAATGGAGGTTTGAATAAGAAATGATAAATTACAGATGTGTTCATATCCAAAATTACTAATTCTTTAATAATGAAATTTCCATCATTCCCTCGAAAAGCTTGAAATTCAATTATACCTCTTTTAACTTCCATTAACTGTGATGCAGTAGAAAACGAAACCCGTTTGTTCATGATGAAGTCTCATCCACAACTGACTGTTACTACAAACACGATTGTTCTTCTTTTATTTCTTGTGCTTCTTCATTTATATTAAAATTGGTGTGATAGTTGTTTAATTGTCTCCACATATCTACTTCTTGAGGTATTCGATTAAAAATTGAAGTATCCACAGGACCATATAAAATTGGAATGAATGGTTGTCTGTCCAATGTATCGATTAGATAATCTTTGATTATTGTACTTGAAAATACTAGTTGTTTTAAGTATCTAGTGACAGGACCGGTAGTACAACTTAAAGTGTAAAATTCTTCTTTAGTAAAATGTAATTTTACATCATGCCTAGTTAAATCTTTGAAGCGAACAATTTGTCCTCCACGATGTTTAATTATATCAACTTCAATATTTGATTCTAATAAACTTAATCTTGTTCTTTTTCCAAATGTGTTGTTAGTTAAATAGCATTCCAAAAGATGTAAATGTTTCATTAGAGAATCCCAAGAAGTTTCAGTAAACATAACCATTTTAATTCCTTGATTTAACATAACAATTGGTGAATAATCTAATGATTTTATAATTCCAACTGATATACTTTTCGTCATGCATGAAGAAATAGGGTAGAAAATTCGAAGAAATACTTCTGTTAAAATATTTGTTGTAATGTTAACTTCAACCTTTTTTCTTTTTACTTCTTTTTCAGCTTCTCTTTCTTCTTCTCTCTTCTTATGTTTGTTAAACTTGAGGAATTCATCAATTTCTTGTTCAACTTGTTTTTCTATATCAGAACTATTTTCATCCATTAGAGGTGTATTTTCTTGTCCGTTAGTAGAATTCATCTTTCACTTCTTTGGCTTCATGTATTAGTTTCATTCTATCCACCAATTTATTGATATTATTGTAATAAATTACGTTTGTATTGTATAGTTTCTTCATCAATCCTTTACCGGTGACTGATTTGCTTCTTTTTCTCGGTTCTGGGGAACTTAAATCTAAAGTGGATGCTACTAATCTTCTTTTTACAGGTTTTCTTCTTATAATTGGTATTAATTTGGAAACAAAATCTTTATATTTTACAGATTTATTTCTATATATGGGTGCTTCAGGTAAATAATTTCTTTTATATGCATTAGTTTGTTCCAAAATTTTGCTATACACTTCCAAATCATCATTTTTTACCAATGCTTTTAAAGGTTTATTTTCAAATAATAACTCAAACAGTCCCCTTGTTCCCTTATATATTTGATCACCTACGTGAATATTATCATGTTCATCGACATCTAATTTGCTATTACCAATCATTACACCTTCTTTGGACATTCTTGCTCCATAACTGTGGTATTTTTTAGTAGAATCAGTTCCAATTAACAGTTTTAACAAGTATTTTCTTCCTAAAGGTCCTTTTGTATGAATATTTTCACCCAATAAGCTTATGTTTGATGGTTCTCCTTCTGTTTTTTCTTCTTCACTCGCTATAGATACCACTTCTTCTTCACTACCAGCATATACATCTTCTCTTTCTGCCGTTGTATCCCTAAATATGGAGGCTTCCGGGTCCTCATCGCTAATATCTTCTGATATTACACTTTCCCTTTCATATTGTGTTATCGGAGCAATAATATCACCTTGAAAAGAAGGTTTAGTCAATTTTTTGTTCAATTGTTTCAAAGGCTCTGTAATAGGTTTAAAAGTAGATTCGAGAAATTTCTCCCTTTCGCTGATACCTAACTTTAACGCTCTGTTTTTAGCCCGAATAGAATCACTAAGTGATTTAATTTCCTTTACTAACTTTTCTTGGTTAACCATGTTTGTAGCAAGACGTGCTGTACAAGAATGATTGCGTGATATAATGGTTAGTGAATTAATATAAATTTATCGAAACCTATCCTGTATCGGCCGTTATTTAGTGGTTGTTCCTTCATAATTGTCAAAAATCCATAATTTTCAGCCCAAGCCTTACCACATATGTCTTTAAACTGTTCATATGACATATCCGCATTGACATGATCGTAATATATGTGTTTTAAGTTAGTTTCATCCTGTTTGAATACAATTAACACATTTGCGTTGTCTCTTATCAGTTGTTTTGGTATTTTACTATAAGTCTGACCTATGTAAATGCTATCTATATTGTTATGTCGCCCCATAGCGAAATAGCTCCTGATAGTGTTTTGGTTTTCACAGGATACGTCATCAAATATAAAAACTGAAAATGGTTTAGCTTCATGCGGTTGCATTACGCTTTCACTTGCATCAAACTTGTAATATTTCACTTCTGGCACATTATTAAATATTTTTTCTAATAATTGGTATTTGGGTTGTTGTAATGATTTGGAAAAGACATACAAGTTATTGAAACGCAATCCTTTTGGGTTTGTAATCAAATTGAATACTACATTTGTTTTACCACAATTGGATGGACCGGTTACAAGACAACGCACCGTGTTTGGTAACAAAACACCATGTTTGCCGCTGTTTAATTCCGAATTGTCCACCGTGAGCTCATCAATATTATTAATAGGAAAACTATCCTTTTGCGGTATTATCTCCATCCTTTGTAAAGGTTCAACCTAAAATGATGCTCCATCATTATATAAGATCCTTTTTAGGTATCCAAGAATCTTCACTCTTATTAAATCCTAACCATCGCACTTTCACTTTATCTTTTTTCCGTTGTAACACCTTTTCAACGAGATATACATCACCTACTGTGGATTTTAACATTTCATGTCCATAAAACCCTCCTTCGAGCAATTGTCCTTTATTATCTTTTAAAATGTAAGTTTCCGGTACTGTAGGTTGTACCTTAAATACGGTAAAAACCTCATTTGTCCAATTAGGCAGATATCTTTTACTGAATACCCCTTTGTATTTGCTTATTCGCACTTTATCACCAACATTAAACACTTTAGGCTTTAGTTTTTCAACTTTTGGTTTAGTATTCATTTTTATATGTTTTAATACTAGTTTTTCATTTTTGCTAGTCACTTGGTTCGGTTTCATACCAATTGTTCTATGGAACTTGTTATTGTAATCTTTTATTAGTTTTGGTAACATATCAATCCATACGTGCGATCCTCTGTTTGAAAACATCTTGTACATCGCACCTTTTAAAGTTCGATTGAATCTTTCTATGATTGATGCTTTTACCTCTGAATTAGTGGAATAATGGTTTATATTGTGTTTCTTCATTAAATTTGAAAATTCTTTATTGAAATATTCTTTACCATCATCGGTTTGTAAATGTTTTATGGTATTTTTGTCTCTCTGTATCGCAGTTTCCATGGCTTTTGTTACACTCTTGCCGGTTTTATCTTTTAGCGGTAAAGCATCTGCCATTTTTGTAAAACAATTGATAATAGTCAATATATATTTAAATCCTTTATTTTGTTTACTATAAGGAATCATTTCGATTAAATCAGCTTGATATAGATCATTCATTCCTTTTATAACAGTATTTCTTCGGGGAAATTTTCTCCTAGCCGGTTTATGAAGTTCATGAACAATTTTTTGTTTCAAATCCATAATTTTATCCTTCCTCATTCATGGATGAAGTAAAAATAAATTTTTTATTACACTATACCCATATTTAACTGGGTCAAGGTCATTCAAATTGATGTAAAAAAATGGGGAACACGGCGTTGGACTTGCCATGTTCCCCATTTTTTTACGGAAGGAAAAGGAATTTAGGTCGAAGAAGGACGAAGAGGGGCGAAGAATAGGTTAGTTGTCGATAAAGTTGAGAGAGTAGTGGCCAAAAGGAAGAGTGTTAATTTTATTATCCATAATGTGACGTTTGTCATCTTGGTTCGAGAGGGCCTTTTTCACTTCAGTCACACTGAAAACTTCATGTTTCTCGCTTCTAATGGTGTTAAATTTCGCAGTCAACGTTTTGTCTTGAAATAAACAGTTTTTGTAGTGTTCAAAGTTTACATTTTTCTTGAGGTAACTTGTCTTCACACCTTTTGCTTTTTTGGTGGTTGATGTTTCTTCTTGGTGTCCTTTATATACTTTAAAAGAATATAATTTGGACATTAGTGCAACTATTTCTTCCATGCTTGCTCCATTGCATTCATCTTTGAATTTGCCTAAAACTTTCTTATTATTTTCATTAAAGTTCGGATGATTTCTTGGGTAGTCGGAAAAATCAAAATCATTTTTGTGTATGAACGTCCGAAGATCTTCATACATGTCTAAAGTTTTTATCCAATACACAAATGCATCAGTGTCCATGTATGCTATTCCTATGTTGTCACGGCCATAGTAGTCAACCATCTTGTTATAATGGAAATCGTACATATGGGTTTTTGAAATATCCAATATGCACATTCCTGCATACAACGGTCGATCCATAACAATTTTGGTTTTCTTCATGCTGACGGCTACGAGGTTTTCATTTATTATCATTGTCGATCCGAAGTTTGGTTTCTGCACTAGTTTTTCCAATTTTGCAGGGTCTGAAACTAATTTTACAATCTTGTGTTTCCTTTTGTTTTCCAATGTTTTTCCAAATATAGCATTGTTCATCAATTTAAAAAAGTCTTTTTGAAATGCCGATGTTGCTCTAGCTCTTCTTGCGGTGTTTCCATCGATGTAAGATTTTAGCCAGCATGATTGAGAGAATTGTAATACTCGGTGAATTTTTGTTATTTTCAGTCCTAACTCCAACGCTTGTTGTACAACCCAGTAGTGCGCCACATAACGATTTTTGTTGTTTAATGTCATCATAAGTTTGGGCCATTTACCTGTTGGTGATACTTCAGTTTTTGCCAACAGCGGCAAGTCATAATGATGATCGTGGAGTGTTTGCGGGTATTGAAAATCGCAATCTAAAATATATCCAGTGTCACCTTCTTTGGGAATATCCATAATATTTCCAATTGAATCTGGGTTTATCCATTTGAAGTCTCCATGAGGTAGCGGTTTAGACATGGCCCAACCGTACAAATTATTCGCATCAAAATAGCCAAGAAAAATCGAATCTTTAGTTTCATCATAATTTGGTAGAAATTTATTATTAGCTTTGACATGTTTTGTAACGGCCTGAGCTAATCCACCGCGTACACCTGATTCAATCATCAAAACCATATCGATGTCGGTTAATAGCTCCAACTTGCACTCGGTGGATTTTAACATGGCCTGCCATGCTAAGCCGGGAGAAGTAAACGAATGAAGGGGGTCCAGTCCATAGGCGTCGAAGCAAGTGTTGCGAAATTCTTCCATTATGTCGCAGAGAAGTGTCACATCCAGTTTCATGTAAAAATCAGAATATTCACCAAGATTTTGCATGCCTAATTCATTCCACACATTGCAGGCATGTTCGTAGTCTTCGTTAGTGATTTCACATCCAGTCAATTTACTGGTAAATGCTTCCCTCGGCGGTAGTCTTCTTTCTTCGTAACGTTCCGGGCTGTCGATGTAGTCATAGGGGAACACCCCTTTCCGTAGAACCAAATTCATCTTGTCCTGCGGAACAATTTTACTTGTTTCCCTTAGATCGTGTCTCCTTAGGTTATCAGTCAGTTTACTTAGACTAGAAGGCATAAATCTAAATGAATCAACAAATCGGAGTTTAATTTTTTTATCTACAGTTTTTGAAAAACTAATAAATTTTTCTGTCGTTTCTGCCAATACCTCTATTTTCCCATCATCTCTACCTAATTCAGGTATGATGAAATGTGAATCGTACCCGCTAAGGTTGTGTAAGACCACTGGAATAAATTTTGGTAACTTGTAATTTACATTGCATCTATTACACGCTGCACCTCTGTACTGCCCAGTCAAATGATCGTGGTCTTTAACTTTATGGTTGTCATCTGTAAACTGGTTCTTGCACAAATAACAAATTCTTGCCAAGTCATGTTGTTCCTCCTCTTCGTAATCCAATGGTGTCATCGGTACAATATTGTCAAACATAGCTTGCACTTTCAAAGCAATCTCATATAATTTGTCAAGAAAAATCTTTGGTGCGTTTTCACCTCGGTATAATACAGGTGTTGATGAAAGTCCATAATCTTGTAAATGTTCCTCAGTCAAGGTAGATTTTACAATTAAACAAAAACTATTGGCTTTATGCTCTTGATATTTTGTCCTCCTATTGATTTCTCCTTCTGCCACATCTTCCGGTATGAGTATCGATTCAAAATCAGCATACACCACAAATGGAACTCTGTACTGGTGAGCAATTTTTTCAAATTTTACCACTGAACGATTGGCAGAAGGTAAACTAACTTTTACCTCATAATTTTTGTTGCAAAGCCTTTGATGTTCAAGTAGCCATTGAGCACCACCTCTTCTTAAATCACTATTTACAAAACAGAAGCAACGCTTACAAACTGTAATTTTATGCTCGTTTTTTGTTAGTTGTGCAACTACAAGTCTTTCAAAGTCTTTTATATATACATAGTGGGAGATTTCCCCTTTCGTAATTAACAATAAATCAGTGTGATTCCTTAATTCTGTTTTTACAACCTTAATTGGATACACCGTGTTAGAATCATCCAAACCAAAAATATTTACACTAACACCGGGATTCTTCTTTTCAAATTTACAAACATCTTTAATATTTACAGGGTATGATATTCCTTGAAAATTATATCTATTATTTATATTTACATAGTGTCCACTTACTCTCCAAGGATTCTGTGTAGGCAAAATATATTTACATAACATAGCATACTTAAAACATTCATTATCTACATTCTGTACATTTATACATGCTTTAGTTTTCTCAATGGCTTTTGGTAGAGGGATGTAACTGCTTCCTCTCATACCGTATCCGTGTTTTTGAACTCTCAGATCTAAACCTTCTATTGACACCAACCTCCATCCCGACCCTCGGCCTTGGTGTTCTTGCAATTTTATTATTAACTCCTCTAAACATTCATCAATTATATTTTTTATATCTGAGGTGAACATTAGGGTACGGTTTTTAGTTATAAACCCTCTTAAACTGGTTTCACCATCAGTGTTTGTAAAGGTGGCATCCAAAACTAATCCAAATTTAATAAAATTTAGTCTGATCAATTCTTGTTGTAGTGTTTGTTCAATTAGTAATTTTACCTGTGCTAAGAAATTGTCCAATTCCAGTTGCAAATTATTTATTTTAAAGTGAACTACCTTCTGTCCAGGCAGAGCTGTAGTTCGTAGCTGAGTTGTTCCATTTCCTTCGGTGTCCGAGTCTAATTCCAGGTCCGAGTTCAATTCCAGGTCCTCCCGTGCCGTAGTTCTTCCAGCTCCTGATGTTCCAGCGCCTCCAAACTGTATGACACTGGGTCGTCTCCTTTGCATCATTTGAAGCTCGCTCTCCCAGTAGTCCAGCCTTCGATGGTGTTCGGCTAAAAATTGGTCAAGCGAGTCCAAATCGTGTTCACTTACTTGCACATTTCCCTCTTCTTCATGCAATTCCATATGGATTTGCAAAATAAGTTCATCTGGGAAAAATTCCCCACAAATATGGCAAAGAAGCATTTTTAACACTTTTTACCATGAGTGTCTTTAGATGTTAACTTCACAAAAGTTCACCAAAGAATGAGAGACGCTCTTGACCGACCTCCTTTTATAGCGGGTGGTGGGGGGTGATCTTTGGGAAAGACCCGTTCTGCGCATGCGCAGAACGAATCTGCACATGCGCAGAACAAAACGTAATATATTTATTTAAAATTTGCTATTTAAGACAAATATATAGGTCAAGGCCACCTTAAATCTGGTAAAAAAGAGGGAACACTGGATAAGAGATGGTAGTAAGATCTACTTTCTAACAAATACTTTCAATAATATATTAACAGGTACAAAAGTTAAATATTTTTATTTTTTACCGTCCAATTTGTTCAAAATTAAAACTTAAATATATTTGTTTGAGCAAATGCTTTTGGCACACTTACCACACGCCAAAACTCAAAAAATGTACAGAATTAAGTCTGATCTCGCGGGGAAATACTGATGTGCTACCTAACATTGGTCATATGACTCGAATAAGAATTGGTGATATATAACATATTGAAAAAATTTTTATGTTGTATAAATCACCAATACTATGTGATTCAGACAACCAATGTGAGGTGGCTACATAGTATTTCCCAATAGATCAGCTTAATCCTGTATTTTATATGAGTCTTAACGTGTAGGAAGTCTGGCAAAAACATGTGACCAAAACAAAATATATTCAAAATTTTAATCTTAAACAAACTAGCTAGTATAAAAAATATAAAATATTTCCTAACCATTGACAACCTGTTAACATATTGCGGTGTTAAAATATTTGCTATTGAGTCAATCTTACCATCACCTCCGATCCAGCGTTCCCTCTTTCTTACCAAATAAGACTGAGGCTTGACTACCCGTATATATAACGTTTCTCCCACCACTAATGCTCTCCCCCACCACAATCAATTCACAAAAGTGGGTCAATTCCATCGGAAATTATTATTTTGAGCTGGGGATAGAGCATCTGCTGCCCTATCTCCCGCTCATATTTTTTTTTCTCTTATTTTTTACAGTTTATTACTTTTTTTGGATTTTTCTAAAATGCGAAACAAAAAATTATTTACAAACAAGTTTCTAAAAAATTTCAAAATTCAGATCTTTACAATTTATATTTAAGGTAGCACTAAAACGGTGCTACCTATATTTTAAAATAATTACAAATATTTTTTTTCCATCCTTAAAATTTCACAGTTTAATACTTTTAAATATATTTGTTTCATCAGATTCTTTTAGACACACTTACCACATGACAACACTTAAAAAATGTACAGAATTAAGACTATTTCCACGGAAAAATACTAAAGTGTTACCTGCATATTCAATTTAGCTCAAAAACAATATAGAATTAATACCAGCATAAAAATTTTTAAAATTCCGATCTTTAAAATTTATATTTAAGGTAGCACTAAAACGGTGCTACATATATTTTTTAAATAATTACAAATACTTTTTCCATCCTTAAAATTTCACAGTTTTAAAACTTGTCAGAGACAAACAAACTGAAACAATTTTTTTCTAATCTAACCATTACTAAAATACATACATGACACCACTGTGCAAAATATTACCTTTATACTTATGCTACATCTAAAACAGTGGAACATCCATGTCAACCCATTGGCGGCTCGATAGAAAATGAGTTGAGTCAAACTTGCTTCAGAGGTACCTCAGTGGTAGACTGGTGGGGGAACAGTATGCCACTACTATTTTTAACTTGTTGTAGAAGTAACAATTTCACACTACTGGCTTGGCAGCTCCACCTCCCCGGGGGGGGGGCGCAGTTTTCGTCCGGAGCAAAAAATTTTTGGTCAAGGTCAAAATCCAAAAAAAAAATTTCGGGGGGGGGCAGTTTTCGTCCGGAGCAAAAAATTTTTGGTCAAGGTCAAAATCCAACAAAAAAAATTTCGGGGGGGGGAGGGGGGGGGGGCGCAGTTTTCGTCCGGAGCAAAAAATTTTTGGTCAAGGTCAAAATCCAACAAAAAAAAATTTCGGGGGGGGTCACTTGCCGTCCGGGGCTCGGGGGGGGGGGGGTCACCTACCCCTAGGACTTTAACTCTTGGATACTTGCTACCCTTACTCATGTGTCAACATCGAATAATATTTTGTTCCACCACAGTTTGGACAGCCAACACTTAGTCGCATCTCGCTCTAAGTCCTGAGGAGTTCTCAGAACTCAGGCAAAAATCCGCCTAAGTCATGGCTGACCTACATATCATGTGGAACAAAATATTATTTTGTTCACACATGAATATGGGTCAAGGTCAACCAAAAGTTAAAAAAGAAATCCCCCCGATGCCTAAGACCGCCGGCGGTCAAAGGCATCGGGGGGATCTCAACATTTAGGGGGAGGTGATTTTAATAAAAACTTATTTATTTAATTTTGAGTTTCCTTAAGGGAAACATGCTACAATAATTTTGAAGAGGCCATGCTAACCATGACCGAGGAGCTATCATGACCAAGCCTGCTGGTTCAATTGCGCCTAACCGACCGGCCACAAATAGCTCCGGCACCTCGTGCTGAAGGATGCCAACCACCTGTATGTTGCCAGTGACGAGTGATGAGGTCCAGCAGCGCCGCTGGCCGATGGCCTAACGGTGGATCCCCAGGGGCCTACCCCCAGGCTCGTTAGGTGCCATGCTATTGTTGGTAACAAATAATTCTTGAGGTTCTGAACCTCTAAAAATTTTTATTTTACAGAGACTGTTAAGTCTCAAAAGCCTAACACTTAAACTGCCAATTTACAGAGGAGTACCTCCAAAATACGAATTTTGAAAAATTTCTACTTGGGGACAACCTGTGAAGATTAGTACAAAGAAATATTTTTCAACACACAACACTTAGACTAAATAAATCCAACACCAAGACCTAGCAGAAGCAGCAAGCATAAAATAAAATATTTCTTAACACTACACATGCCATGCCTTAGACTAAGAGAATTCCCAATATAATGCGGCGCCAACATTACATTGCGAATCCTGTAGGGCAGAGCTTCAACCACTCAGCTGAAGTGTTTGAAACCAACTGCGAGGAAGCAAAGCCTCAGAGAACCGAAGCTGAGCCGGTCAGGAGTGGGGGAACCGGACCTGGTTACGTAAACAGCCAGACCTCGACACGTACTTGTTTGTGGCATTGGACAATCTCCAAGAGCCACACCTGAATACATTACTAACTGGATCTCATTATACAACACGTGTCAAGGTATGGCAACGCCTCGGGCTATGCCACCTCCTCCTCCTCCCCCGGGGGGGGGGGCTCACTTCTCGTCCGGAGCCAAGGGGGGGGGGAGGGGGAGGGGTCTTGGGACTTAGAATATTTTCAGTCCAAGTCAGGTGTACTATAGAATAATATTTTAGCTTGCCGGATTCAGCACAGCCGGCAGAGACGGTTACGTAATGCTTATATAACAGACTGGTTTCTCGGCCAGCTTGCCAACTGTAGCTCAACAGAAGGTAAGTCAGTTTATTGCAAGCCAACAAACACGCCACACCTCGCCGCCGCGGGACTTTTCTGTGAGTAAATTTTTATTTCTCCTTCTTATTAAACTTAGCAAAACAGAACCTAGCCTGTTTTGCACAAAATTAATTTTTGTTACACTGCTAAAATTACGTTTACTTAACAAATTATTTTCCACTCATTATTTAATATTTTATTCCTTGCTTGTTAAGACTTACAAACTGAAATGTTGGAAGACTGTTTGATACAAAATTAATTTTTATTTAGCTATACAGGTCTCCTAATATTTTCCTACACTTGTATTTTGCAGGTGTGGCTAAATATTTTTCGCTCACAATTTAATTTTATTCCACACAAGTGGATTTTGAACTTTACTACAAAACTGATCCATACCCGTCTCCTACAAAATTATTTTTCATTTGGCTCTACCTCTTTTAGTCTTACATTAAATATTTCTTGGAGTTAAATTTTACACAAGTCTCTCGGTTAATTTTTCTGCACAGTACGTGTTACTCCTTGGACAGTTCCCAGCAAACTGTTTCTACACTTGTCAACAACAGTCCGCATTACCCCCTCCACTACTCATTCCCCCACTATAGCCCTGTTCCCCCACTACTTCCAGCTAAGGTACAACACTGGACTAAGTGTTTCAGTTTTATCCAAACCTTACTGTGAGACACACCTATGGCTGAAACTTTGCGAGTATAATTATTAAGAGTAAAATTTTTGCTGGCCAAGCAAAATAATTCTGTTAAGGTGTCCAAGACTTCAACTTTAACAAAAATGAAACGTTGCTTCAAAAATAATCCAAAATTTTACTCAAGGGACACAAATATCACTATGGATGATAAAATGTTTCAGAAACTTTTAGACGAGCTAACTTTTGCCAGTAAGGTTACGTTGGTGACTCCAATTCCCGACCAAGTTCCAACATCACCTGAGAAAGAATAAAAAATAAATATTTCTCAGGAAATATTTCCAATCCCAGTTACGGTAAAGGACAGACTCGGATGAGTTGTTGCAAAAATTTTAATTTTTCTTCCTTCTGACCACTTTACCCCACCACCTCCTTATCCCCACCACTGGGCCGGGTACCTGGGGAACCGCCTGCGCCCAAGTCAGTACGTCTTCGGACGCAGTGCTGTTCGGATCGCGTGTCGTTTGTCGCACTGTCGGGTGTTTGAAGAAATTATTCTTCGGCTCTGAGTCTCGGTGGGTAAGTGAAATATAGAAAATAATTTTTTTTTTATTTGCCGGTTCTGGGTTGAGGTCAATAACCTCTGGCGGTTATATTAGGTCTAGAGTCTGATTGCTAGGGAATAAAAAAATTATTTTTTGCACTTTTGTGATTCCTCAAGAAATTTCAATTTCTCGCCGTATTTTGAGGAATCGCAAAAGTGCAAAAAAATTTTTTTTTGTATTCTTGCGTGACCTTGACCTAATTAACGTCAGTGACGTCATCATGATGACGTCAGCGGTAATGACATCACCATGACGTCATAGGTGTGACGTCATGTGACGTCATATGACATCATTAGTGACGTCATTAGTGACGTCATTGATGACGTCATCAGTGCTGACGTCATCGTGATGACGTCATGAGCCAGAACCGGCAATTTGCCACTACTTATATAAAAATGAAATATTCCAAACTGTTCTGTGAAAAAAAACTATTATAATTGAGTATTTTATTTGGAAAAGATGTTAAAACGATGTTAAAGGTACGTTATCTACACTCACAATTTCAGTCGACTTTTACTTCTTCTCTGTCACTTTGTTTTATTAACCACGTTCCAGTGGCAAGCTAAAGTACTACAGGTAGGTATTGCAAGAAGTATTGGCTACAGCCGAGGAACAAATGGCAGTCACTTGTCTCTTTAAGTGACCGAACATTCATTAACTGACCTCGCTTTACACTGAAGTAACTTGCATCTTTAGTTATTGTTCTCTGCTAACAGCTTTGGAAACTTTTCAGTTTTAAGATGTCCAGGAAACACCACCTCATTATCTTATGTCACGTGATTAAATAAAAAAGGAAATAATTTATAATAATTAGTAATGGGGTTTGGTTACTTTCAAAACGGAAGTCGTGCCATTTGCCAGCAGCCGCCGGCCAGCTGCCATCGGCCAGCTGTGAAATCAGTTGCTGCCGCCATATGCCATGCCATATAGCTTCCGGTGGGTGAGCAGATGTTATTTGAAATTTGAAATTCAACTTGACAATTGGGTTATGGAAAGTATGTCAAGGTCATCCAGAGTAAGTTTTAAAAAACCCTATCCCGCTACCACCGGAGTAATAGTTCGGAGAGTGGAACTAACTCTGGTGATAGCGGGATAGGTATAGAATTAGGTTTGTGAATTTTATTTGTGAAAAACATACAATCAATGTGTGACAGCAGTGTTTAAACAAGTTGAAGTTTTGTTATGAACTACAGAGTTGTAAATACAAACACCGACGACGATGAGAAGGTAAACGCAGAGTCCCCAGATGATGTATTTAAAAAGTTTGAACAAACGTAACATCTCGAGTTGGTTTTCCCGTTCCATTTCCAACCGTTTGATTTCCAATTTCAATTTATCCTCTTCCATCCTTGTTACAAATGGAACTTCATCCATCATATCCATCATGTTTGTGTTTTTTGAAATTTTGAAAGAAGCGATGTTGATAGTTGAAGAGGCGAGGATGGAATGAGAATTAAAAGAGGGAAATGTCGGTTAAATAAAGAAGTGGTGGGGGGGAGAAAGAGCGTTGTTACATAGAAGTGGTGGGGGAAAGATGCTGCTCATCATTTGCCTCAGAAGTTGTGTCCGACTGTAGAGGGGTAAGAGGAGTAATATTTAGTAAACTGTCTTCATCAGAACTTTCAACCTTATTACAAATAGGACAAGCGTAAGTTATTTCCAAATTCATTGTAATAGCGTTAAATTTATCTATAATTTCATTTAAAGTATTAAATATTTCTTGTAAATCTTCTTTTGAGTTTATTTCAAAACTAGCATTCATTCGTGCCAATGGAGAGGTGTTCATCGTTAGAGAGTTGGCAATCGAATGAGGATTAGCGCCTAGGGAGGGGGGCTTATATAATGGTGACCTTGAGCAGGCGTCTAGGGAGGGGGGCTGTCTAGGGAGGGGGCTTTTATATAGGGGACCTTGAGCTTATGATTGAATAAAAAGTTTAGTTCTTCTTCTTTGTCTTTTAATTCAATTATTTGAACCGAAGTAGTTGTTTCATCTTCTTCACTTGATGAAGAAAACAATTCACCAGGATTTAAATATTGAACTACAATTCTGAACCATCTTATAGGATATTCGTCAATGATAGAAAGTAAGTTTTGAAACAATTCTTCCATCTCCTCCCTCTCAGTTATTATATGTTCAAACTTGATAAATTTTGCTTCCATGTTGTTAGTTAGAATGTTGGAAGTGAAATTATTTAAAGTTGAATTTAATATTATATAAAAATTACAACCGGTAGTGGGGGGAAATCTCAAGGTCATCCAATTGAAGTTTTAAAAAAGAGTGTAAAACTGAAATTACACATTTGATGGTTCTATAGGATCGGAATACCAATCTGATCTGTATTTACATCTTTTTATCATATGTGTACAAAAATCATCTTGATGAGACTTGGTGCGTTGACAATGAGCAAGATCTAGAGGGTGAAATTTGAAACATCTTTGAGGACAACATGTATAAAAATATCTTGATTTGTAAAATTTGAAAGTTCGCAATTCCGGTGGCGGTAGTTGTTTTGTTTTGCATTTGCAATAACAAGATCCGAAGAATTCACATTTAGTACAAGCTAACCCATCCACCATCATTGGTCCTAAATCTGTACACTGTTGTTCACAACAGTAACGAGGTTTGTACTTGTATTTTTGCTCTTCCATGTTGACGCTGCGGAGTCTAGTGAAAGAATAAGATTGTATAGTGATGAATAGCGAGTTTTATGTACTATGAAAAGTGGTAGGGGTAATTTCAAGGTCATCCAAATGGAGTTTTAAAAAATTATACCTTACAAGTGTAAGGATTATTGAAATTTAGGAAGTTTGTTTCTGTTTGTTTTCTTCAGACTTTTTTTCTTTCTCTGCCTTAGCCATAGCAACAAGTTCTTCTGTTGATAGTGGATGTACTTCAGGAAATTTTAAAATTAATTTAGCTTGATATCCTTCTTTAGTTAATACATCTAAATCTTGAGTCATTTGTTCAACAGTGTTATAATCTTTTCCATAGATTTTCCCATCAAGTTCAATCATCATTCTGTATAACATTTTCTAGAATAGATCTTGTCGTGGCGAGAGCTGAGAAGCGAATGATTATTTATCCAACTGTTACATCCTTTTTATGAACTTGACATTGATCACGTGATTCCTTAGTTGTAATTTTATTTATTAAAAGTTATTCAACATTGGTAATACCTCTGGAACTTGACGTTATGTTGACCAGCTGGTGATGAAGAAGTTGTAGGTTGTGTAGAAAAAATATTTCATCATCGCAATATATTGTTTTAGTGAACATCCTTGTATTAGTAGCACTAACATCAACAGTTAAGTGATAACCACCGGTAAGTAAAACTCGCATTTCGTTAGTTAAATCTTCAAGTTGTTCAAAAGTAGTTATGGTGTTGGTATCATAAGATGCACACTTAACCTTTAGGGACATGTTGAAGTTTTGTATTTAGTGATAGAGAGTGAGATGTGAACGGTACGAAAGGTAGTCGTAGACTGATGAATTTCACAAGTTGATTTTCACTTTTATTATCACACAAAATTGGGTCAAGGTCATCCCATGGAATTTTTAAAAAAAGCAACATATTGTAATGTACAAACACATTACAATATGTTGCTTTTTTATTTTTTTTAGGTTTATATCATATTTATTGAGAAACAATTACAAAGAAATATTTACAATTTTATGTACAAATTAATCAGTAGTAGGTGTTACATGAATTGTAAGTTCAGTAGAGTTGTTTCCACTTGGTCCATGTGATACCAAATAGAGTGCGCCGGGTTGAATTATACGAAGATCTTCATTTTGTAGTAGTTGTACGAAGCGCTTTGGTAGGAAGATTTGAAATTTTGCTTCATCACCAATTGTATAAGGTGCCTCGCTCAATGTGCAATTTATAGCATCACCTACTGAAGTTTCCATCTTCTTTATTGTATGAATGATGTAGTGTTTTTCTTCTTTTAGCTCGGAACATTTCTTCGTTGGTAGGATTGTTGATTTTGAATGAGCGTTGAATTGTTCAACTAAATTTTGAAGTAAGTTGTTTGATGCCATCTTAATGTTTTTAGTGCTGCTAATCTTCTTGTTAATAAGAATATCCGTTGGAGATGTTGTCTCTTCGGAGGTTTGAGTAATACTCATGCTGTGTCATGGTAGCGCTCTCACTTTTATTATCGAGACTACCCCCACCACTGACACTACCCCCACCACTGACGCTACCCCCACCACTTTGTTGAAGGAAATTATTCAAGCGGTAGGCATTCTTCAAAGCACATTGTGACCTTCGATGTTTAAAACTTTTTGATGAAATACAAAGTTCATTAAAGTAGCATTGGAAATCTCTATCTATTATTGCATTTATCACTTCATTGCTTGTAAATGATTGTATCCAATTTGCTTTTTCCAATCCTCTTGTGTAGATAGTTTTAAACTCTTTGCAATAATGATTCATAATGTGTGGCATCATGTTATAATGAATAAAACCTTCATCCCATTTTAAGTTGTGAAAATAATTGTTCAACCATTTGTTTGTAACTTTTGCTTTAGTTGTTAGTTTATTAAATGGAAATGGAGGTTTGAATAAGAAATGATAAATTACAGATGTGTTCATATCCAAAATTACTAATTCTTTAATAATGAAATTTCCATCATTCCCTCGAAAAGCTTGAAATTCAATTATACCTCTTTTAACTTCCATTAACTGTGATGCAGTAGAAAACGAAACCCGTTTGTTCATGATGAAGTCTCATCCACAACTGACTGTTACTACAAACACGATTGTTCTTCTTTTATTTCTTGTGCTTCTTCATTTATATTAAAATTGGTGTGATAGTTGTTTAATTGTCTCCACATATCTACTTCTTGAGGTATTCGATTAAAAATTGAAGTATCCACAGGACCATATAAAATTGGAATGAATGGTTGTCTGTCCAATGTATCGATTAGATAATCTTTGATTATTGTACTTGAAAATACTAGTTGTTTTAAGTATCTAGTGACAGGACCGGTAGTACAACTTAAAGTGTAAAATTCTTCTTTAGTAAAATGTAATTTTACATCATGCCTAGTTAAATCTTTGAAGCGAACAATTTGTCCTCCACGATGTTTAATTATATCAACTTCAATATTTGATTCTAATAAACTTAATCTTGTTCTTTTTCCAAATGTGTTGTTAGTTAAATAGCATTCCAAAAGATGTAAATGTTTCATTAGAGAATCCCAAGAAGTTTCAGTAAACATAACCATTTTAATTCCTTGATTTAACATAACAATTGGTGAATAATCTAATGATTTTATAATTCCAACTGATATACTTTTCGTCATGCATGAAGAAATAGGGTAGAAAATTCGAAGAAATACTTCTGTTAAAATATTTGTTGTAATGTTAACTTCAACCTTTTTTCTTTTTACTTCTTTTTCAGCTTCTCTTTCTTCTTCTCTCTTCTTATGTTTGTTAAACTTGAGGAATTCATCAATTTCTTGTTCAACTTGTTTTTCTATATCAGAACTATTTTCATCCATTAGAGGTGTATTTTCTTGTCCGTTAGTAGAATTCATCTTGCGAACGATGTTTCCCATACGACGGTTGAAGATAGAATGAATTTTCTACTAACTATTTTCTTGCTTTTATATTTTTGTAAAATCCTTGAAATTTATACACTTATATAATTGTTTATTTTCAACTTGTCTTTTAGAAACAAAATTCTAACCTTAAAAATTGAGGAAGATAATTCTAACCTCAATATTTTGCAGTAGTTGTACTAATTCTTCTTAAAGTACATTCTTCACTATTCCGGTCAGAGGTGTGTAAGTAACTATTTTATCATGTAGAATTAGACAGTATGCCGAAGTTCCATCCGCTACTGGTTCTTCAAATTCAATTTCAATTTTTATATCCACACTTGATGATTTTACTGATTCATTTTGTTAATTCTAACCTCAATATTTTGCAGTAGTTGTACTAATTCTTCTTAAAGTACATTCTTCACTATTCCGGTCAGAGGTGTGTAAGTAACTATTTTATCATGTAGAATTAGACAGTATGCCGGAGTTCCATCCGCTACTGGTTCTTCAAATTCCATTTCAATTTTTATATCCACACTTGATGATTTTACTGATTCATTTTGTTTTGAACAATCGATTACAATTATTGGAGCCTTGGAATAATACTGATCAGGTGATAATAGTGGTGTATTAGTCTTTCCATAATATGATGATTGAAATCTTGCGTACATATCATATAAAATGGAAAAACGTTTTTTACTAAACATGACATTTAAATTGTCATATGGAAAGAATTGAGAGTTTAGGAAAACTTTACAATTCTTTATTTTACAGTGATCAAATTGACCAGCATTTGCAGTAATAACATCTTTTCGCTTAGTTTGGAAACCGAGTATTATGTACCTTGCACGTTCCAAGTAAGTTGATGTCTTGACGGTCCATGTTTGTCGTTCTGTTTGAGGTAATGTAGGGTATTCATGAAATTCCCAACTTCGGAATGGCATCACAATGTCACGGTCAGATTTTAACTTTCTCAATAATACGATTCTATGTTCATCAGCCAATCTTACATGAGGTACTCTCCAAACAACTTTATCCAACTGTAGTTGCCATTCCAGTTTATCTTCCGTAGTTGCAGGGTCTGCAAGTATTAAGTCCTTATTAGTTGAAGATCTGAGTAATACTAATTCTTGTTTGACATTTATTATAACCCGTTTGTAATCTTCAGCAAATCCCAAAAGCAATCGTAAAGGTACATGAAAATCAAAATGACCGTTGGAAGCAGGTGTTATAGTGTCTTTATCGGGAGCAACCCATCCGGCGGTGACTATTGAATTCTTCTCATGTGGTGTTAATGATGTTAATCCTTTCAATGTAGTTGTTATACCAACCTTTTTGTTGAATCAACCGTCACCCCTGATATTTCATATCTTATTTCATCAAAAAGATATGCCATTGGGTTATTTATAAAAGGAACTGTTGAAGCAGTTTTTCCATCCGATTTTAATACCCGTCCTTCGATGTACAAATAACTTTCACATGGTAATGTGTAAATATCTTTTTGTTGAATGGGAATCCTTATTTCATCATTATTGTTTAATTTTGATGAAGTGTAAGGGTTGTGTGTGTGATATTCCTTCTCCCATAGTGTTTCGTCGAATGTCGGTCCTTGAGATATATCCAGGATATCCATCGTTGTTAAGTTTCAATCCAATCTTTTGTAGAAAACGAATGTTGTCTGATGTTAACTCTTCCAATGTCGAGGAGCTACTGAGCTCCCGACTCTTCCGTTGCAGTTTAAATGATAATCCCATGTTGATTTTTTATGTTGCCGCTCTGATATGTATTCGTATAGTAATTGTTTCTCCTCTAAAGTCAACACTATGACCGTCTTGATCCAATATGTTCAGTACGATGTCTGAAAAGAAACTGGTGTTTAATGGTAGGTATATCAAGTTTTGTGGCTTCTCAACAATTTTAAAACCTGGAGCAACTGTTGGATAAAATGTATGTAAGATATGCTGATTTACTCCTTCTCTATATGATCCATGTATAATATTACATGTTACATCAATACTATTTACTTTTAATATTGTAACAGTTGTATCACCTGAATGAGTACTTCCAGGAGTTAAGATTTTCTTTTTTGTATCTGTAAATCCAAGTAAACTGCCAATAGAGTTTTTCATTCCGACATCTATATAATATTTTGAAGTTATTTCTGCTTTTAAAGTATTATTGTTTCCTTTGATTGTGATATTATCTTCTCCGAGTTTTTTCTGTAATAATTGGTTTATATCATCAATTTCATAAGCTCCAGTAGGAAATGTAATTATTTTCAATTCTGAGTATTTTCCTGCAGCATCCTTAGTTTCATAATAATGTAGTAAATTGTTTTTTCCTTCTGTAACATTAGGAATTGAATTGTAGGTAGTCAAATCAAGTAATGCCGCTTCCCATAATCTTTCCTTGGATAAACGCAATGCTGGGAATAGCGTACTTTTTAATGTGGATGAATTTCCACTCAGTGACACTGTATACGATGACATCTTAAAGGTGACTGACACTTTTCGCTAGAAACTCCAAACATAAATGTCCACATATTTCAGTATTGTTAGGTTGTTCTCTTTTGTAATTGTAAAAAATATTTTTGGAGTTTCGAAAATAATGTTGAAGTTCTTTTGGTGGCGGTGAATTGCCAAAGCTGTCAAAGTAATAAACAGTTTGTCCGAGTTTTTTATAGCATACCCAATGAGTGCCTGGACCATAGGTGGAATCCAAATTTACTATTCCAGTTTCATTTTTCCATATTTTAGTTGATAATGCATCTTTCATAAAAACTCCTCGAAAAAATGGTATTTTTAAACATTTTACATAATCATTTAACTGATGATTTGTTAAGGCTTTATTTGGAATTATCCATTGATTTTTTTTATTCAGTACACACGGTACGGTCTTAGGTATAAACCTGCTCCGTTTTTTACCATTGACCAAACAGAAGCCTTTTTTACTTTTGCTTTACGAGTTCTACGACGTCTCTTTCTAATATTTCCACCTTTTTTGGGAGCTCTTCTTTTTGCAGGTCTTCCTCTGCGACGTCGTCTTCCACCACCAAAGTTAGCTTTTGTCTTTATGGCTGTTGTTACTGCCCAAGCCGCTGCTTTTTCTGCAATACTTGCGTCACTTGATTTTACTCTTTGCCAAGCTTTTTCTGCTAGAATTTTATCTGCTATTGATCTATTTGTTGAATCTTTAAATTTTGAATATGCTATATCGTGTTGTTTGCAAGCTTGATCTAATTTATTAATTCCAGGATCTCCTCTTGCTAAACGTTTTGCCAACTTAGTTCCAGGTCCACAATATTGATAACCTCCAGGAATATGTTATTCGTATGGTAAAGCGTCTATCGCTCGATTTACAACAGCACCAACAGGTATCCGTCTAAGCAGGGATAACGCAGTTGAAGTTATACCACGTCCTCTCTTGTCGCTGTCTTGATGATGACTGAGTGATACGGCCTTCATTATGTAGTCTTATATAAACTGGTGTGTTTACTCCACAAGATATATTACATAAATGAATAAGTTATGTATAATTTTTTATATTTAAACACTTAGTTATTCAAATTAATTATATATTGATTTATAATTCTATTTTTAATCCAAGCTTCCCGTTCATCGGGTTGAAATATCACATGACTTGTTGTACTAGCTATATGATTGTGGGTATCAATAAGTAAATTGATTACTATTCTTATTAAACAATCTAAATTACAGCATCTTTTGGATGTTGAGGATCGTGTAACTGCATAATACGTTTATCATTACATGTGTAAGCTGTCGAATCACTGTTTGATGTTGTTATGACTTGTCCAATGGTAGCAGCATCATTGAAAACTTCACCTGGTGAAACATTAATTATTTTCTTCATCTTAGCATCAAATTTGGTTCCATTGCGTTCATCCCAAGTTATTGTTTGTTTCACTGTAACACAGTCATCTTCTTCATAACCAGGAAAAATATTTTTTATTCTTCTATTGTGACCTTCGTATGTACCTAATAAAGGACCTTTTGCAATTAATGTTTGTGCCATTAAAGGTACATCCGAACTTTTTTCACCAAATCTTCCATTTGTTATTCTTTTACCTCCCGCATCCCATTCATTATTACTCCCTTGCATTAAATCAAACTTTTCATTTCCATGTATGAATGTATTTCCTCGCTTTAGCACGGCATCTTCATGTTTTACAAAATTTGATGTTTCCTTTTTTAATTCTTTAGATAATTGTTCCATAGTAACAGCGTCTTTTGGTTTAGAACCAAACTTTACATTTGTCAATGTTTTACCATGGCAATCGATTCCATTAACATCTTGTAAAATACAGTTGTCCTTGATGTATTTTAGGTTTACAGCATCACCGTCTTCCTTTGGGTATCCAATGTCATTTATAATAAATTTATAAAAAGAAAATCCATGTTCAGTTTTTTCCGGTATTATAGAATGTAAATATTCTTTATTAACTGAATCCTTATCATTTTTGGGATTTCCCACGTTGGTTATTCTATAATTACCAGCATCATATGTTTGTCCATCTTTTAAGTTGTTACCCCATTGCAATTTTAAAGTATTTGAAAGTTCAGATGATAAGTACTCTTTAGTAATTGCATCAGAACCTTCAGTTGGTTTACCAACTTTAATTAATCTATGTGATTTAACATCGTAAGTATTCTTATGTAAATGATGTTGAAGTAGCTTCTTTTACTGTCTTTAAATTCGCTCCATCAGTATCTTCTTCTGGATCTTTAACTAATTTTAAACGTTTATTACTTATGTTATAGTCACCTTCAGGTGTTTGCGGTAATCCGCTTCTTTTTCTGTCTTCTCCAACTTGCACTCCTAATGCGGAGTAGCGTCCGAACTTGTCGACGCTCATGTTAGAACTGATACATCTTACACTTGCAACTTCTTTATATTCGCGGACAATTATACAACTATGCCGCGATTTTTAAGTTCATCAACTAGAGCCACCCATTCATTATTTAAACCAGTATGACCGGCTTCCATAGCTTCATGCAATAGTCTCATTCTGTCAACTAATTTATTGATGTCGTTGTAGTAGATAACATTTGTATTGTATAGATTTTTCATTAATCCTTTACCAGATGTTGAAGTATCTCCTTTACTCTTTTTACCATGTTGTTCAAGAAGTGATAAATCCATAAGTGATAAAGATTTTCTTTTTAACGGTTGTCTCACAGCCGGTGTGGTACGTAATGTTGGTAATTTTCGTGGGGGAAACAATTTTTTTATAACAATATTATATTTTGTTGCACGTGAACGATTAATCATTGCATCCTTTGAGTAGTTTCTTTTATGAGCGTTAGTATTTTGTAAAATTTCTTTAAAAGTATTTAAATCTTTTGCTGAATATTTTATTGGTATATTTTTAAAAATTAATTCATATAATCCTTTTGTTCCTTTATATCTATGATCACCAATAATGATATAATCGTCTTGAGTTACTTCAAGTTTAGAGTTACCAATTTTCAATTCATTTCCATCAATTCTTGCTCCATATACATGTGATTTACTTAAATTTGGATTTGATTTCATGTCATGTAGCATTTTCATTATATATTTTCGTCCAAGAGGTCCATGTTGTAATATATCACTACTCAATTGAGTTAAATTTGGAATAGATTGTTCTGCTTCAGGTATTGGCTGTTCTTCCTTTTCAACAATTGATTCTTCTTCTTTTGTTTCTTCTTGCTCACTAGCACTTGTATATGAATCATCATCATCTTCTTTTTTTAATGCTTGTACTTCTTGTTTAGAAACTGGTAGTAAAACATCTCCTTCATAACGAGGTTTAACAATAGTTTCTGATATCTGTTTTAAAGGTTCCGTGATAGGTTTAAATGTATTCTCTAAAAATTCTTCTCTTTCACTTAAACCCATCCTTAATGCACGATTCTTTATCCTAATAGAATCACTGAGTGATTTTATTTCTTTTAATAGTTTTTCTTGATTCACCATGTTTACACTGTGAAGTTCAAAGTGTTACTAGATGTAGCATAGGTAGTTCAACGTATTAATACAAATTTATCCAATCCTATACGATATCTACCATTTTTAATATCTTCTTCTTTCATAATAACGAGAAATCCATATTTTTCATTCCATGCTTTACCACACATTTCTTTAAATTTGTCAAATCTGCATTAACATGATCATTATATATATGCTTTAAATTTGTCTCATCTTGCTTAAAGATGATCAACATATTTGCATTGTCTCTTATAAGTTGTTTTGGAATTTTACTGTATGTTTGACCAATATAAATGCTATCAATATTATGATGTCTTCCCATAGCAAAATAATTTCTTATAGTATCGTGATTTTCACAAGAAACATCGTCAAATATAAAAATGGAAAATGGTTTTGCTTCATTTGGTTGCATGATTGTTTCACTGGCATTAAACTTGTAAAAATTCACTTCAGGTACACTTGCAAGTATTTTATCTAATAATTGATATTTTGGTTGTTGCAATGATTTTGAAAAAATATATATATTGTTGAAGCGTAAACCTTTAGGATTAGTTATGAGGTTGAAGACAACATTAGTTTTTCCACAATTTGAAGGACCAGTTATTAAACATCTTATCGTATTTGGTAGTAATTCACCATGTTTACCATGATTTAACTTATTATTGTCAACTGTCAATTCATCAATATTATTAATATTAAATCGATCTTTTTGTTGTACAATCTCCACCTTGTTTAAAGGTTAAACACATAATGAGCTATTAAATAACTATACCAAGTCTTTTGAAGGAATCCAAGAGTCTTCACTTTTATCAAATCCTAACCACCTAACTTTAACCATATCCTTTTTCCTTTGTAAAACTTTTTCAACAAGATATACATCACCAACTGTTGATTTTAACAACTCATGTCCATAGAATCCACCTTGAAGTAATTCACCCTTATTATCCTTTAAAATGTAAGTTTCAGGTATAGTTGGTTGCACTTTATAAATTGTAAATACTTCATTAGTCCAATTTGGCAGATATCTTTTACTAAATACACCTTTGTATTTGCTTATACGAACTTTATCATTAACATTAAACTTTTTTGGTTGTAACTTTTCTATTTTTGGTGTTGTATTATTTTTGATGCGTTGTAATACAATTTTAGCATTAGCACTGTTTACTTGGATAGGTTTCATTCCGATGGTACGATGATATTTGTTGTTATACTCTTTTATAAGTTGTGGTAATATGTCATACCACACATATGATCCTCGTTTTGAAAATTGTTTATACATTGCTCCTTTTAATGTTCTATTGAATCTTTCAATTATTGAAGCTTTAACTTCAGAATTTGTAGAATAATGATTTATTTTATATTTTTTCATCAAAGCTCCAAAATCTTTATTAAAATATTCTTTTCCATCATCCGTTTGTAAATGTTTAATTTTAAATTTATTTCTTTGTATTGTTGTTTCCATAGCTTTAGTAACACTTTTACCAGTCTTGTCCTTCAATGGTAAAGCATCAGCTATTTTAGTAAAACAGTCTATAATTGTTAAAATATATTTAAATCCTTTGTTTAATTTACTGTGTGGTATCATTTCAATGAGATCAGCTTGGTAAAGATCATTCATTCCTTTAATGATTGTACTTCTTCTTGGAAATCTTCTTCTTGCTGGTTTATGTAGTTCATTTACAATCTTATCCTTTACACTTTCTATCTTAAAGTGTTGCTTGTACACCGTTTGTAGAAATACTGATCCATACAATGGTTTATTCTCTTATATATAGTTGAAATATGGGTCAAGGTCATTTTATATTAGTGTAAAAAAGAGGGAACATGGCATTGGGCTTGCCATGTTCCCTCTTTTTTACGGAAAGGAAAAAGGAAGAAGGTAAAGGACGAAGAATAGGTTTACTGGTCGATAGGGTTTAAGGAATAGTGGCCAAATGGTAGAGTATTAATTTTATCTTCTAAAATATGTCTCTTGTCGTCTTTGTAGCTTAATGCCCACTTTGTTTGTTTGACACTAAAAAGTTGGTGGTTATAACTTCTAATAGTGTTGAATGTTGCAGTTGTTTCAACATTTTCAAACAAACATCTTTTATAATGTTGAAACTGTACGTTCTTCTTTAGGAAAGATGTCTTTATTCCTTTAGCTTTCTTTGTGACTTGATATTCGTTCCTTTCATTTATGTACAGTTGAAATGAATACAGTTTAGACATTAATGCTACAATTTCCATCATCGGCACACCATTTGTTTCATCTTTAAATTTTCCCAATACTTTTTTGTTTTTGTCATAGTCGTAATTTGGATGGTCCTTAGGATAATCGGAAAAATCAAAATCATCTTTATATACAAAGGTCCGTAAATCCTCATACATGTCATTTGTTTTAATCCAGTAAATAAGTGCATCCGTATCCATATATGCAATACCAATGTTATCTCTTCCATAATAATTAACCATCTTCTTATAATGAAACTCGTACATGTGTGTTTTAGAAATATCCAATATTGACATTCCAAGATATAAAGGACGATCCAATACAACTGATTTTTTGTTCATAGAAATGACGACAAGATTTTCATTTATAATTACGGATGAACCAAAGTTTGGTTGTTGCACTAATTTCTGTAATTTTACTGGATCAGTTACTAATTTGATATCCTTATGTTTCCTTTTGTTTTCTAAAGTCTTGCCAAATATTGCATTGTTCATCAGTTTGAAGAAATCCTTTTGAAAACTTGATGTAGCAGCAGCTCTTCTTCTTGGGTTGTTGTCGATGTACGGTTTCAACCAACAAGATTGAGAGAATTGTAGTATTCGATTAATTTTTGTAATTTTTAATCCCAAGTCTAAAGCCTGTTGTATCATCCAATAATGTCCAACATACCTAGACTTATTGTTTAAAGTCATTAATAATTTCGGCCATCTTCCAGTAGGGGAAATTTCAGTCTTTGGAAGAAGTGGTAAATCATAATGATGATCATGAAGATGTTCAGGATATTCAAAATCGACGTCAAAAATGTAACCAGTTTCACCATGCTTCGGTATATCCATTATGTTTCCAATCGATTCTGGATCTATCCATTTAAAATTATCATATGGAAGGGGATTTGACATTGCCCATCCGTATAAGTTATTTGCCTCGAAATAACCTAGGAATGTTGTTGGTTTTGATGCATCATAATCGGGCAGATACTTGTTATTGGCCTTAACATGTCTGGTTACACTTTGCGTCAATCCCCCTCGAACTCCTGATTCTAACATCAAAACCATATCTATATCAGTAAGAAGTTGTAATTTACAATTTGTTTCTTTCAACATGGCTTGCCATGCTAGTCCAGGTGAAGTATATGAATGAAGAGGGTCCAATCCATATGCTGCAAAACATGTATTTCTAAATTCTTCCATTATATCACATAGTAAAGTTACATCTAATTTAACATAAAAATCTGAATATTCTCCCAATGTTGTAAATCCTAATTCATTCCATACTTTACATGCATGATCATAATCCTCTTGAGATATGTCCATGTCGTATAGTTTACTTTTGAATTCTTCTTTTGGCGGAAGTGATGTTTCATTAAATTTTTCTAAACTGTCTATATAATCATATGGGAAAACACCTTTCCGAAGTACGAGATCCAGTTTGTCGTTACTTACAATCTTCTTTGTTTCAATAAAATCTTGTTTCCTTAAATTTTCAGAAAGTTTAGACAAACTTGACGGCATAAATCGGTAGGAGTCTAAGAATCTTAATTTAACATTTCCAACTGTTTTAGAGAAACTTATAAATTTTTCTGAAGTTTCAGCCAACACATCTATTGAACCATTGTCTCTTCCTAATTCAGGTATTATAAAATGAGCATCATACCCACTGAGGTTATGCAGAACCACAGGAATAAATAGTGGTAAACGATAGCTCAAATTGCATTTATTACAAGCAGCACCCCTGTAATAACCTGTAAGGTGGTCATGATCTTTAACTTTATAATTGTCAATGGTAAATTTATTTTTACATAAGAAACAGTGAGTTGCATTTTCATGTTGAATTTCTTCTTCTTCCTCCATCGGTTTCATTGGTACGATATTCGTATATAATCTTTGTACATTTTCAGCTATTAAATATAAATGGTCAAGAAATATTGTTTCCACATTTTCACCACGATATACTAGAGGTTCTGAAGTTAATCCATATTGGTTTAAATGTTCTTCTGATAATGTTGATTTAACCATTAAACAAAAACTATTTGGTTTGTGTATTTGATATTTGACACTTTTTCTAGCTTCACAATTTTCATCTTCTATAGGAATTAGTGTTGATTCAAAGTCCGCATATACAACTATAGGGATACGGTATTGATGATGAACCTTTTGAAATGTAACAAATGCTCTGCTTTCTGACGGTAAAATAATTTTTGCTTCATAATTATTGTTACATAATCTTTTGTGCTCTTGTAACCATTCTATTCCTTGTCTTCCTTCTCGTTGAAAATTAAAACATCTCTTGCAAATCACCTTTTTGTTTCGATTTTTTGAAAGTTGCTTGTTAACAAGAGAGTCAAATTTCTTTATATACACATAATGAGATACATCTCCTTGCGTTAGTAGTAGTAAATCTGTATGATCTGCTAGCTCTTCTTTAGCAATACGTAAAGGATAAACTTTATTTGAACTATCTAATCCAAAAACATTAATAGATGTGCCGGGATTTTTCTTCTCAAATTTTGATATATCTTTTAGTGATACAGGATAACTAATTCCTTGAAAGTTATATCTATATCTTTGATTTTCATAGTGCTGGTTTGGTTCATTCCAATGATTTGGTACAAATTTACATGTCATCGCATATCTAAAACATTCGTTATCTTGATTTTTCACAGTAACACATGATCTTGTATCCTCAATTATTTTTGGCAAACGAATATAACTAGATCCCATTAGTCCATATCCATGTTTATGAACTCTTATATTTAATCCTTCAATACTTATAAGACTCCACCCTGATCCTCGTCCTTCATGTTCCTGAATTTTAGTTAATATTTCTTCTATACATTTTTCAACTATTGAATCAATGTCTGAACTTCCTATGATAGTTTGGTTTTTAGTTATAAATCCTCTTGGTGATAATTCTTCTTGTACATTTATAAACATAGCTTCTAGTAGTAAACCAAATTTGAGAAAATTTAATCTTTTTAATTCTTCTTTTAAAGTTCTACTGATGATTGGTTTTGCTTCTCTAATAAATTCTTCTAAGTTTAAATCTTCATTTTGAATCTTATGATGCATTACTACCTTTCCGGGTAAAGCTGATACTTGTAAATTTGGTAAAGTTGTTGTAGGTCTTGCTGTTATTTCATTTTGTTCTTCTTGTTCTTCTTGTTCTTCTGTGTTGTTGTGAATTAGTTCTTTATGTATTTCTAACAGAATATCATCGTTAAACGATTCCAAACATTTATCGCAATGATACATGTTTGGTGGTGTTCACTCTTCAAAATTTCGCCAAGAAATGAAATGAGCTCTCCCTTTCCTTCTTTTATAATAGTTCCCCCACTACTATTTCATCTTCTTCTTCTTCTTCACTTTCAGAAGAAAACAAACGTCTTGGACAAAATATTAATCTTCTACAAACAGATTCTTCATTAGTATTCTCTATATGAATTGGAGTTTCAATATGTATTTCTTCATATTCAAATGATGACGAAGACTCTGATATTACTACATCCATATCCAAATTTTCATTCTCCACATCATTGGCATTTTCTTCTTCTGATGTTGTTACATCCACATCCATATCATTTATAGTTTCTACTTCTGATGTTTCGCTGTTATTTTCATCTTCTTCCATATTTAAATCCTCTAGTTGAATTTTATACAATATTTCAATCAGAGATTTCCTTGGATAATCGGTGTTGTCCACAGGAGCCATTTCCAGTAAATGAGGAATAACTGTTTTTGATCCGGCTTATATGATATTTTGGTAAGTATGTCAAGGTCATTTTTGATTAAGCGAGAACTGGGAATAGATCACTAAGCAGCATGATGATTCATTACTACAAAGTGATCTATTCCCCATTCTCTAAGAAGTGTCCAATCAATAACCAAAGTCCAAGTTCATTTTTTTGTTTAATTTAAATCTTTTACATCTTCTTTTATTACAAAATTTATAGGTTGACTGTTTGATGTTTCAATATGTTGTTTTATCTTGTGCTCCAGCTCTTCTATTTTTGCTTCCTTTATCATTAATTCCGAATGTAAGTAACTGATGTAATCAGCTGCCATGTCAACCGTTCTTGATCTTATTTCTCCTAACTTAACACCAGGAATCAATCTCTGTAGTTTGTAAAATCTCAACCTTATTCTTGACTCTCTTACTTTAGCCATTTCTCGAAATCTTTGTTTTCTATCTTCTTTCCTTGTGGTCAAGTCCATACTCGTGACAAGTTTGCTTTCAGAGTGATTTCTCTATAGTAGGCTCGTCCTTTATACACTTTCCCCCACCATTTTCAATTTCCCCCACCCTACTAATGTAGGTCAAGGTCATCCAATATAACGCGAGAACGAGGAATAGAGCACTAAGTGGCATGTTAGTCCATTACCACAAAGTGATCTATTCCTCGCTCTCTATTCTACATCTACTTTTTTTTATTTTGCTATTTTATTATTTTTTTTTTGTTTTTTTTGGGGGGGGGGCGAATGAGTGTTTACTTTTTACAATGTTCATTCTTCTTCTCCAACTTTTCAATTCTGTCTAACAATTCGAACAAATATGCGTTGGTTGCTTCCAAAGTTTTTATTCTAGTACATCCCACTTTAATAGAGGGAACTGTTAACTGTAATTTTGTAAATTCTATCCTTTCTTTCTTGCACCTTTCTCTCATGTATGTGTTTTTCCTGATTCTTCCTGATTGAGCTGATATTAACTTATTACAATCCGAATGGGGCTTTGATACTTTAAATACTGATGTACAAAAACGAGTTGATGTTGTCGGCTGTTGATTTTCATACAAATTTTGTGTTGATGTAGTAATTTGTTGATTTTCATACCAATTTACACTTGAAGTGGCGGGTTGCTGATTTTCATACCAAATTGAACTTGAAGTACTAGGCAGCTGATTTTCATACCAATTTGAAGTACTAGGCTGCTGATTTTCATAACAATTTGAACTTGAAGTATTTGGTTGATGATTTTCATGCCAATCCGCAGATGCCAATACAGGTGTTGTGGAAGGATGCTCCATCGTTGTATAGAGTGAATTCTGTTCTACAATTTTGCCGGTTTTATCTCATTTCCCCCACCAATAACTTCTACATTTCCCCCACCATGATAATTTAAATTAGATACCAAACTTCTAGGGTCACATCCAAATCTTCTTCTTTTAAATATTTTATAAATGCAGAGCTTTCTGATGTTACGTTAGGTGTGTTCAAATATGCCATCACCTTGTCATGACTTTCTTGATTGTGAATATAGCAATGTACATTTATCAATTTTTGATTATCTTCTTTAGACTTGACAAATCCTGCAACAGAGCTCCATTCTTCATATTTAATTTTAAAATGGCAAACTTCAAACTGCATGTTGTTTCAACAAACGCTGCAACAATATTAAAAGTCTCTTCAAACAACCTACATTTATACAAGTTCTCCCACCACTTTATAATCCCCACTCTTTTCCCCCCACCTTCTTCATATGTAGAAGGGGTATTATAATTTTAATGCACTATACTTAATAAATTCAAACAAATTTTGTGCACAAATGTTACATTTTTTCTTGACTGTTTCAAATTTCATCACTTGGCCTTTTACAAGGTGAACTAATTTACCTCCATCATCTTCAAATTGTTCAAAGTCTAAAACAGATGCTTTTCCACAATCATGACACATTTTTGTTCCATCTTCAAAAATAAAAGCAAGATAAATACCAAATCCACTATTGTCCTTCTTAAATTTCATGACCATTTCACGAATTGGTTGAGGTATTTCACATTTATTTGATGTTATTATATAACGGTAAAGAAACCCATTATTGATAATTTGTTGTAAACATAAAACTAACAAGCTATCCATAGTGTTAGACTCGTACTGAAAGTTATATCCATAACTATCTCCTTATATGCTTTTACCCCCACTACTTTTATATAGGTCAAGGTCATCGGATATTAAGCGAGAACTGGGAATAGATCACTAAGCGGCATGTCATTACATTACCACAAAGTGATCTATTCCCCATTCTCTAAAAGGGTGCTGATAATTTAGATTCCTAAAATTTCTTTTCCTTCTTCTTCACCTTCTTGAACTGTTGTATTACCAGACATGTGTGATATTAATTTCTTCAATTCTCGATTTTCCATTTCTAATGTTTTCAATTTTAGATCTCTTGCTTCAACTTGTACTTTCAAAAATTTGATATAACTTCCAGCCCAGTGGAGGGTTTTCAAATTTGGTGCTCCAAGTTCAATTCCAGGTATTTGAAATTGTAGTCTATTAAACTCCATCTTCATATCTTCTCTATCTTGTCTTTCCTTTTCTAGTCTTTTTAATCTTTGTTTTTCCCTAAAGGAAGAAGTCGGATCACAAGGTACATGATGAAACATTTTGATCAACGATTTCTCGAAGAATGAGCTGCTACACAAATAATCAACACATTTATCCACATTCCCCCACCAAATTTAAGTCAGTAGTGGGGAGATGTCAATGGTGGGGAGACGTCAGTAGTGGGAAGAGTTATACTAATGTAATGGTTACTTCTACCGTTACACTCGCTCCATTCTCAAAAAGATATTTGTAATATGGTTCTGGATACTGTTCTCTTTCAGATCCTGCATGTTCTTGAATAAAGTCAAAAGCCAATCTTTTTGAATAATCATTATGAAACACTTCTCTCACACAAACAAGAATTTTTTCTTCCAAAAATTTTACTTGAACTAATGGTATTTTGCTTACATCGTCCTTGTCCATGATGGGTAGCTTGTAGGTAAAAGTATTTGGTGGTAGTTTTTGCGGTTTATCGAGTGGAGAACAAAATTTTCTGTAAAATTTCTCCTCAATGTCTGGAAAACGATGTATATCAAACAGATTGTAGTATGAAGGATCAAAAGGTATTTTACGAAACATCTTCAGTCACTAGTCTCCCTAAGACTGATCTCCTGCACAAATATTTAACACATTTATAAACATTCCCCCACCAACTTTCAACTTGTGGTGGGGATATTTTTCCCCCACTACTTCTTCAAAATGGTGGGGTTACCTTAGTCCAATTCAGATTCAGATTCAGAAGACAGTAGGTGATATGGGTGATTCCAACGATGAATCCAATATAAATATTTCAATAGCTTCCTTAATTATGTCTTCATCACTATCGTTTATCATTTCTTCAAATAGTTCTTGTTCAATCTGTACCATTTCTTCCTCTTCCATCGTAGAATCGTTATTAGTTTCATTATAATTTTCCTCTATGTTTCTTCCTGTATTTCATTTGTGCTTTCAAAAACATCTTTAACTTCAAAATAATTAATAAATGGAGTATCTTTAGACAACATGTTTATTTACTACTTCTTTTACTTCAAATAACAAACTATGTATCGCTTACTTAGTCTTATATATACTCCTACCCCCACTATTTTTGCAAAACAAAGGAATGGGAGGGGGTTTGTATCTATTCTTCTCTATCTAGGTTATATTTCATTGCTGTCACATCTACTATAATTTTCTGCTCTTCAACTTTATTGCGAATAAATATTGTCCAAGGAAATAGTTCATTAATATTGTTAATTGTTACTTTTATACTATACAAAATTTCAAAATGTTCTAGTAATGAAACAAAAACGATAAACTCCTAGCTCATTGTTTGCCATATTTTTTTCTTCAATTTTTATCCGTAAGTTTGTTATCAAACTCCATATATTAATATCATTGGCTATGAAACCATTAAGTCTGGTAAGCATCTTGATGCCACAAGGTGTGGGTACAGACTAGAAACTTGGAGGTTCATAGCCCGCCTTTTTATAAATTTTAAAAATGGGGAGGGGGAAGGAATAAGGATTGGGAAGGGATAGGGTGCAGGGTGGGGGAAGGTAATTTTGTTATTACACTACTTGTGCAAGAAAATAGCCGCCAGTGTCCACACCTTGTTCATAGCACTCCATCATAGATTGTGCCCACTGCAACATGCGGTCTCTGTTATTTGGTGTGACAAGGAAAGAATGACTATCACCATACAATATAAAAGAGTCAATTCGTATATAACATCCTAAATTTAACCATTTATTAGCTTCAACCATAAACTTTTCTATTGTATCAAATGGAAATTGTGGATCAATTGCTATAACTTTACGTTCTTCACTAAGTTCAACACTATAATCATCATCATTTTCACTCTCACTCTCACTATCATTATTTAACATGTCTTCAGGTTGTAGAAAAACATCGGAAATTTCACAAGAATTAAAATGGTAATTCACATTAGGAGGCATTTTTTCAAACAAATAAAAAGTTTTTCATAGCCCGCCTTTTATAAATTTTAAATATGGGGAGGGGGAAGGAATGAGGATTGGGAAGGGATAGGGTGAAGGTGGGGGAAGGGTAATGTAGTTATTAAGCCACTCTTGCAACAAAGTAACCAACACCAATGTTGAGTTCATATGATCTCATCACATCATCCTGCCAAGTCAAAATTTGTTCTCGATGATCTGGTGTTACAAGGAAGAAGTTACTGTTATTATACACAATAGGTGAACCGATGATAATATTAAATCCTAAATTTAGCCATCTGTGTGCTTCAAAAATAAATCTTTCAATTACATCAAAAGGAAATTGTGGTTCTATAAAGAATACTTTAAATTGTTCATTAATTTCAATTTCATCTTCACTGTCATCTTCACTGTCATCTTCACTGTCATCTTCAATTTCATCTTCAATTTCATCTTCTTCATGTTGTTGGAAATCATCTTCAGGTGGTTGAAAAACATCAGCATTTTCAGAAGGATTGAAGTTTTCATTAAGGTTAGGAAGCATTTTAAAAATAAAGATATTAAGACTGGCAGAAACGAAGCAACAAGAGCGGTGGAAGAAACCGGAATGAAACACTAGCCGTAGCCGGCACGTCTTTTATAACGGTATGCAAATGAGATAGGTTAGAAGCCGGCCATGACCGGTCATTGGCCTGAGTGGTGGGGGAAGGAGTGGTGGGGGAAGGGGGGGGGGGGAAGGGGGGGAAGGGGAAGGGGGGGCTCCATTTTTTCGGGGGGGGGGGGTCATTGACCTTTCGGGTCGGTCATTGACCCTAAGGAGTGGGGACGGACACAGAACCCTCCTTTGCTTACTACTACACGGATCAAACTAGCCACATAGCAGAACATATTTATACTAAATCGCATGTAAGCTAAGTATCTTACATGCCTAAATTCAAGTCTTAGGTGGCCCTGAAAAGGGCCGTTTGTCCCTATGGAGCTAAACTCACACAGGGACTTCGGTGTGTACCCACTTGTATAAAGGATTTGCGCAAATATCGCATTTATCATTTGGAAGATTGAACTTGTATGCCCAACCATAACTTCCTTTGTAGGTTCCACCTTCATCTAAAAAGAGTCCGAGATTAGAATCTATTGCAGCCAAACCGCACTCACAACACATTTGAGTTCCATCTTGGAATTTCCACCAGAAGTATTCAATGTATCCAAAGTTTTCTTTATAAAAGGAATACACAACTTCTTTTAGTGGTGGTGGGAAGTTTGCATTATTAAATGCAAATTCCAACATGTCTCTATTTGCAATTATCTCTTGCAAGCATAATGTAAATAAAGTAGTCATAGCTACGTTGTTGCGGTGGTGGCCTCTCGGATTGGAATGAAGACTGGAGTAGCGAGTGTAACGGTTAGATATAGGTAGACAACCGGTCATGACCGGCCATTCACCCGGAGGAGTGGTAGGGGAAGGAGTGGTGGGGGAAGGAGTGGTGGGGGAAGGGGGGGGTCCATTTTTTTGGCGGGGGGGGGAAGGTCATTGACCTTTCCGGTCCGGTCATTGACCCGAAGGAATGGGGACAGACACAGAACCCTCCTTTACTTACTACTCACACGAAAGTAGGTCACGAGACTTAGAGTGTTAAAAAATAATGGGGGAGAAACACAACGCTATAACGCATTGTGTTTCTCCCCCATTATTTTTTATAGCAAAATTTTGAAAAAAATCATGAGAATTTACTTTTTACGCCCCCACCTTGTAATACCATCCACTTTGTGTCTGAGGAGATAGTCTTTAGAGTCTAACTCATGAACAGATTTCTCTTTGCGCAAGGACTCAATTACTTTAATATTATATTTTTTGCCGTTACAACTTGCCAAAATGTGTTCGTTGTCAATAACACTTTCAAAAAAATAAACACAACCTCTCTTAAGCCTATTTCCTTTTACACCAATAATTTTGGATTGGTATTCAACAGTGGGGGTTTCTGTCAGTTGTGGTTCAGAAAGGTATTTCACGACATGTACACGGCAAAAACTTTCGTTTTTAACACATTTCCTCCCACAAGCTGATCCTTTCTTATTTCCCCTAGTAAGCATTTCAGGGCAAGTAGTGGGACGTCTAAATGCCCTACGACGCTCTTCTTGTAATGATTGAAATTGCACTGAAGGAGCAGGTTTAGGGGCAGGTTTAGGAGCGGGTTTAGGAGCTGGTTTAGAGGAATCAGTTTTGTGATAGGTATGATCTTCAGGTGTAGTAAGTGGTGGGGTAGGAGGCAATGGTGATAGTGGGATGATGGGTGTACTAAGGCGATGAACAATAGTTTCAATTGAAGGGGTATTAATACGGGGAACTGGCTTCTGCGGTGGCGGCATCATAGTTGATGGTGGTGCGGAGTCTTTTGAAGGCGAAGGTGAAGGTGGTGAAAAAATACTGCGAAGTCTAGAAGTGTTGGTTGGCGGAAGAATAGCTCCAGAAGTTGAAGGTAGAGATGCAAGTTGATTCTTGTAGCAATCAGGAAGGTTTTTAAGGCGAAGAGTTTTCTTAGGTGCAGTCGTAGTAGAAATTGAAGTTGAAGTAGAAGTAGCAGAAGTAGTAGTTGGCAGAGACGACATGGTTAGAACTCCGAGTACACAGCGTGATGTCTGGAATCAGAATGAAACACTAGCCACAGTCGCCGCATCTTTTATAACGGTATGCAAATGAGAGGGGTTAGCAGCCGGCCATGACCGGTCATTGGCCCGGGAGGTGGGGAAAGGAGAGGTGGGGGAAGGAGTGGTGGGGGAAAGGGGGGGCTCCATTTTTCGGGGGGGGGGCTCCATTTTTTCGGGGGGGGGGGGTCATTGACCTTTCCAAAAGTAGGTCAAGGTCACTCAAGACTTATAAAAAACCAAGGTGATGGAAACAGTAATACTGTTCCCACCACCCTGTTTGCCTAACGGGTTCCCACTCCCAACCCACTAGTTACGTTCTGCAAGGGAGGCCCTGGTCCGTCCGCATCAAAGCGTAACGTCCCTGTCCGCATCAAAGCGTAACGCTAAATAGGGAAACTGGAACAGCTAATGCAGAAACGCAACTCTAACCCCACCCAAACTAAACCCACCCATCATATTCCTAAACAAAATGCAAAAACCTAGTCCGCTTACCTACAATTTGCGGATGTCCCACCCCTTCTAAGTGAAGTTCAACTGAACTTCTGAATTTACTGTTAATCTACCCCCTAACATCTAGCTGTAAGGCAAAACAACATTAATTATTAGTACCAACACTTAAAACTAACAACACATCATTATTAAAAACCAAACAATTCAACACAACCAAATACCTTCGTTATTCTTAAATTTAATACACCTTAATGCTAAAAACCTCTTAAAAATTAATACACCTTAATGCTAAACCAAACTTCAAACTAACATCGCAATGCGCAATTTATTTCTTAAATTAAATACAACTAAACACACACACACACACACACATACCACATTGCATTAAAAAACGCAACGTAGTATAAGAAGTTCAAATATATATAGGCCTACTATATATTTGAAACCTCTTGCTGAATCGCCAACAACCTTTCACTATGAAAGTTTGTTGGCGACTGATGCGAAGATCGGGCTCCTATCCCTACTCCGGTTCTCCAGTAGTGGGGGAAGTTGTTTCACTCCAGTACAGTGTTCAATCCAGTCCAATTCACACCAGTGTAAAAGTTAACCAGAAGAGTGGGGAGCGGCCCATGCGCAGCGACTCAAAACCAAGGTTTGAGGTTAGAATTATCCAAGTGAGGTTAGAATTATCCATGGTAGCTGCCATGTTTAGTTCGATGACCGGGTGACCGGTCATTAGCCTGAAGGAGTGGGGGAAGGGGTGGGGGAAGGGGTGGGGGAAGGGGGGGCTCCATTTTTCCGGGGGGGGCTCCATTTTTTCGGGGGGGGGGGGTCATTGACCTTTCCGTTTGGTCATTGACCCGAAGGAGTAGGGATAGACACAGAACCCTACTTCTCTTACTACTCAGGTGAAAGTCGGTCAACCAGTCATTTGCTCACCATCTGCCGCCATCTGGCTGGAGTTATTGCCTCTATAAAAGTGGGTAGTTTATCGCGCCACGAACATTCATTGCCTTGCATCCGCTCAGTCATCATCTCTCATTAGTTTTATGTTATGACTACTTCACTAACTAGGTTTGAGGTTAGAATTATCCATGGAATAGCCTTCGTTACTTTTAACATTCATATTGTAGGTTAATTCTAACCTATAAAGTTACTACTCTGGCATTCTGTTTCAATTTCTTTTACACTTCATTTTATATCTCAGTCTTCTTTTAACTTCTGAACTTAACACATCGGTTATGATGACTGCACAATGTTTAAAATTAAAGCTTTTGCGAACACAACATATATTACGAAGTACTTCTAAACCTTCAATTTTAAAGTGTAGAACTAATTTAAATAGAGTTAGGAAGAAATACAGTTTTAACCCATTATACTCTTCAAAGACTTCGCAGGTTAATGTTGATGATAGTGTTATTTACAACATTTTGCATTCTATGTTACAATTCAACAACTTTCAACTTGTTACACCTATCGACTGCGTTCAACAAGTTTTTTTATTTTACCCCCACCATTCCCTATATAAGTGCACCGACAATAATTCCTACTTCATTATCTTCTACTCTCTTGAGCTAACAACATCTCCACTCTAATTTACACTACAGTAACAATGGAAACCAACCAAGAAAATATTCAAGTTCAAGAAATATCATCAACAACTCATCCAAGGGAAGATCCTCCTAGAATTTCAACTTCGCCAAATCCTCAGAACCCTGTACAAGTTCCAGATGTATCTTCTACAGCAATAAATGATGTAGGAGCTATTCTTCGGTCCCTTGTGGGTTTTGACTGACCTGTATGATGATCGCCAATAAACTGAACTCTTAATAGTTCAGTCTTTTTTAAAACCCCCTCCATATGACCTTGAAGCAATTATCCCCTCTCCTTTATAAACTAACTCCTACTTCACACATTAACACCATCTGCTCACCCCTTCTCCACCCCATCATTTGATACACCCTCTCCCCACCGGAAGCTATATGGCATGGCATATGGCGGCAGCAACTGATTTCACAGCTGGCCGATGGCAGCTGGCCGGCGGCTGCTGGCAAATGGCACGACTTCCGTTTTGAAAGTAACCAAACCCCACTACTATAATTCATAAGAATTGAAAACGAAGACACATGCTTTAACAGGTTTAACATTAGACCAGAAAAAGAGGCAATTTCTTAGTTATGATTTTATATGTTCATAATACAGGACAAATAAAAAATTCTAATAAAAAGTCACATTAATATTACATAGTTTATTAATAGAAATTAAATGAATGTCTTTGCATATTGACTCAATATCTATGCAACTTATTACTTCTGCTAATTTTAATGGAATATTTAATTTTGTAAACTGCAAAATCACGCTATAAATAGTAATATTGGCAATAATCAAGTTCAAAAACAAATGTAAAGCTTGAATCATCGTTTAATCAACGTTTAATCGTCTTACATGATTATTCCAAACGATTAGTGTTGAATTGCATTTATATTTAATGGTCTCTCATTTTTCTTTCACTTCTATTAACCTTTTGGTTATTTTTTATAATTAAAGTTTTATGTCCATAGAAATTAATACTCAATCAATGGTGTTTGTAAAAATATTACCTAATATCGCTAAGTAAATGATGTTATTACAGTTGCTGATCTAGAGTTTATTAATTTTTTACACTACTTTATATTATAAACACATATTTATTTCTTGATAACGTTTAAAACGGTGAAATTCCTTATTTTGCTGTATGTCATTAATCCTGTAGTATTTTTCGGAAATCTAGTACAACATGACATAAATAAACGGTATCAGATAACTGACACATACTTTCTCCCAACAATATATAAAAAGGTGTTAAAAGCTCCAAACATTAATGTCTTGATGACTCAGTCGGATATCTACCAGCTGAGCAGCGTGAGTTTGACCCTACGCGCGTCTGTGACTTTTAACAACGTACTGCGTTTACCGCTAAACGAAAAATTGAATTTTCTCCGCAACCACTTGACGTAGAGCAATAATTTAAAATACTGGATTATTTAGTTTTTTAAGCTTGATTTAATGGTGATAAGTAAAATTTATTTCAAGACAACATCTATTTTGAAAATCCAAAAAATTGATTTTTTAAACACTTTTTACTCTATAACTTTTGAACGCGCATTTTCTCGGAGATGCGGGTGGTGTCATTTTATCCACCATTTTAAGCTTAATAAACCACAAAATTTTAATCAAAATCGTTAGAGCCGTTTTTGAGAAATTTTGATTTTTGACGATTTTTTAGGGTTTTGGGGGGTAAAATACCCTTAAAAATCAAAAATTCAAAAAAATGAAAAAAACGCCTGGAATTATCATGGGTTTGGACCTACGTACCAAATTTCACCAAAATCGGACCATTGGGGCATTCTCTAGCTCTGTATACATCCAGACACACACACAGACACACACACACACACAGACATCACTCGAAAATCACTTTTTTGGACTCAGAGGGCACCAAAACGGATAAATTTACCAACAACTCAAATTTTAAAATTTTGGCGAAACCAATACTTTCTCAATATATACATTTATAGGGGGAAAGCTGGCTCCAAAATGGATATATACATCATCAAACTAATGGGGAGTGTTTTACGAAAACAATACTTTCTCCATATACTATGGTATAGGGGGAGAAAGTAAAAATCATCAAACAACAAGCCCCTTTTCCCAAAAGGTAGGTATTTGAAGACCTTAACTGTAGTTTCATATTTGTGTTTTCTATTAGGTTTCCAGAAATCAAATCTTATACATGTTTATTATTGTAAATAATACAGTGATCAAAAAACGTTTTATGAGGAATTTGCTTTTGAATATCCATTTGAATGAAGATATCAACTGCAATATCCTGGAAAAATGTAAGCATAATGTCAGTAATTAAGACTAGATTGCAATGTAACGTCTGAACGCCATAAGTACATTAGGTCAAATATATGATTTCATCATGTGCATTATCTATATATTTATACATATTCGAACTTGCAGTATTAAACTTTACTAATAAAATTGTGTTAGATGGCATAAATAATAATGACATTAAATACAAATTATAAAAAAAATATTTAAGCACTTAAATTTATACATATTGAAACTTATTTATTAACTTATGGAATGAAATTGGAAATAAATAAATTAATAATTCGTAACTCTCAGTTTTCAAATATGAATTTATACTTCCTTTATAATCCTTCCAATTATTATATTTTATGCAAAATGCCTCGTTGATTTATCAGACTCACTTTAAGGTTGGTTGTCAAATAGTCAACGGGAAAGTGAAATAACAAAGTGAATGTTTATTGGAGGCCATCAAGGCAATGGTGATTTATACATTTCTACATTAGGTCTTCGTTCGTTTTCTGTGTAATGGAATTTGAAGAGACAACATTGTACTCATAGGTCTTTTGTAATTGTTTTTACGAAAATGCTCAAAGGAGTGTAGGATCATTGTAAAAGGACAAAAGTTTTGTATCTATATAAATGTTTATTTATAATTAATCGCGTGTGTAATACAACTGTCGTTATAAGTTTATAGAGAGGAACTTAGGCCTATAACGAACTTATATTTGTCGTAAAGTTATTATAAGGATGTATATCATCAAATTAATGCTTTTTATATTATTAAATGTGCGAATACATTGGAACGTCCAATAGAAACGAAAAGCATCCCAAAAGCAAAATCGCTCAAAAAAAAACATTCCAAGCATTCTCAAAATCCTTTAATATAATCCATAAAAATTAATCAAACATAGGCTTCTTGGATCCTTTATTTAACTGCATCATAGTGTTTGTCCACAATTATAATTTAACAAAATTTTATTTTATTTTGAAAGGTCTTATGATTGTCTCAAAGTATTATTTTATTATAATCACAATTGAACAATAATACTGTAAGTGATGACCTAAACATATATGCTTTTGCTTAAAACATTCAAATATTTCTAAATATGTAAATATATTTTTCTCGTATGCTACCTTTCAAACTTCTTACAAGTATTTAAGTAAAAATAACTATTGCATTATGGTTCTGTTTTAATGTATCTTCTTTATTTTATTATCTTCAAACAAACACGTCAAAAAAGCGTCACTAACCAATAGCTTGTATATCATTTAAAGTTAAATAATACCAAAATATGATGGTATAGTTGACTCTATATTTCCAAAACACGGAGATTCTCTACAGAAATCGTTACAATTTTCAGTAAAGCTGTAGGTTTTAGTTGGGATCCCGTACACGGGCTTTGGCTACATCTCTGAAAGGTTTCAACCACATCTTACCCCCCCCCCCCCCCCCAACACCAACCCCCCCGATGAACAACGCGCTCAGGGCTGATATTAGGGTGGATCAGCATTACAAGTATAAAGGGGTTTGATCACATTTCTAAAGTAGTGTAGCTCAAGCATAAAATTAACTTTTTCACAAACTAATCTTTGAAATGAAATCCCTTAATTTAAAACATTCTCAAACGGCTGTTTTTTTACCCCTTTCTATTTTTGTTCCAACTAATATTTCATATAAGTTTTGCATTTATTTTATGTATAACAAATGTCCATACTGACCTGAAATGGGCATGATATTTGTTCAAAAAGATGACATTTAAACATTAATTATACGTACATTTCATGTAATCCATACATCTACCACACATGATCTAGATCTAGAGCCAAACATCAGTTTTGCACATGACTGGGGAGAACATATAAACAAAAGAAGGGCTTTTTCATTCCTTTGATGTTGGAAAATGCCGCTTATGAGTCATGCTGGTGACGTAATTCATCTGATGTCCATAAGAATAAAATGCACCAGCTGATCAGGCTAGTGACGTTTTGGGTACTAATTTTAACATCGTTTTATCCGCTAATTGAACAACCCTTGTCTATTATTTTACATTACAGCAGTTTTCGCCAGTTTACATTACAGAAGTTTTCGCCAGTCTTGAGTTTTAGCGAATTTCCCTAAGGGAATACGCTATTACGGTAGTAGCCATGGTAAGACCTAAGCCCGGGACCATGTTACTTTTTCATTTTGAGGTCCCCAGAAGCCAAAAACACCGTTTGTTCATTTTCATATATATGTATATATATATCTATATATATATCTATATATATATATCTATGTGTCCGTGGTACTGATAACTTTTGAAGGGGACCTCCGATTTTGATGAAATTTGGTATGAAGGTGTAAGACTAGATCTATTTTCATGAGTTCGCGAACCAGCATGATCGGGTTATGGGAACAAGGTTTTAAGGGGTTTCAAAGGGGTAAAAATTGGGTTTTTTGCATTTTTGGAGCATAATTTTCAAAATTTAACAATTTTAACTGAAACCATTTAAAAGAGCTTAAAAAACAAACAATGTAGTATTTTGAATTTTTAACATAGCTTAACAGGTTACGGAGAAAAGCCTAAAATAGGTTTTCCATGTTAATCTTATGGGAAATCAACAAAACCCTGTATCTCGCTTATTTATTGGAATAACTTGATCAAATTTGGTATATACATTCACTTGGTATCGTTCAACTGATATTTGCTTACAACACCCATATGGCGGCAAACCTACATACTCACCCCTATGGGGTTTATGGGGAAAATGAAAAGAACACCATAACTTGATAATATTTGGTATGTACATTCACTAAGTAGGATTTAACTGATATTTGCCTACAACACCCATATGGCGGCAAACCTACATAGGCTACTCTCCCCCATGGGGTTTATGGGGAAAATTAAAAAGTACCGAATATTGATACAGTTTGACATTTACCTAACGTAACTATTACACCTAACAAAACTAACATTTTCTAACAACATCCCAATGCAGCAAACCTACATTCCCATTCCTATGGTGTTTATGGGGGAAATACAATATCTCAAGATCGTTTGGAAATTCGCTGAGTACGCAGGTCTGCTGCGACGGGGGTTTTACATATATTTTATGTGCGTGGTGGCTTAACGAAGTTTTAGGACATATGTTCATATGATATTTTTTTCATTTTGATCCAAGGAATCACCAGTTTTTCGTAAGGGAGTTTAAGAACGCCCTGTATATTTAGTATCGTGACACAAAAAAATGTTAATATAAGCTTTAGCTAAAAGTTTTGGCTACAAAATCTCATTAACACTATTGTTCTACAATTTAGGTAACGATAATATTATATAATAGTTTATACACCAAACTCGGTAAAACACCAAGTTCGGCATGTCAGAGGTTGGCGGGAGCAGATTGGTTGATTTAGTTTGGCGAGTTTGTGTTGTTCAATCTGGAGTGGTCGGCCGCAACGTCTCTGACACAGGCAGACATTGTCCAATCTCTACCTGACCAAGAAAAAAACATTTATTTACTGTTGAAATTCAAATGACCCTCAAAGTTTTTATTGTTTCAGTAAATTAAATACATATTCTCGTCTCTTAGGTCTTTTCAGATGGAAATAATCATGAGGTAAGATTGTTTCGCATAGTAATATACATATGTAAGAAAAATTTGGTATGGTATTTTTCTTTGGACAAAATTAGTTTGTTTAAAAATAATTTTACTAAAGATGAATTTTGTCTTGAATCCTTTTGTAATTAATAATGTATAGATAAGTAAAAAAGATCAGCGACTTTACTAGGAGTATTTAGCGGAATATTATGAATATTGAGGGAAATTATTATTAGATTCTTAATGTTTTTGACTTTTTGTAAAACAGCCTTACTCAAAGAAAAGGGGAGGCTTATTGAATCGATTGGCCTATATCTAGTTTAAGCAGTCCTAAGTGCTTTAATATCCCCGTACGTTCAAGATATCCCACTGATTTTCATCCAAAGATATTTAAATCGGCAATTTCTAGTTCACTGTACTATATCGCAACAAAATATATTTATCTTTTTTTAAGGGTTTCCCTCTTATTGGTGGGGTTTGGGGGTCAATATTAATATTGATTGGAGTTAATATAGTCCAGGCTCTGAACAGGTTGAGCATGCACGAAAGTCTAACTAAATTTGACTTTGGATTATTGTTGAGGACATTTAGTAGATGTAAAAAAACCGATGTTGCCACATTTCCAGAGTGGGCACAACACGGGGGACGCCCTCTAGAGGAAGTCGTAGAGGGTAACTGTATTGGCCTATGTCATGTTGTATATCATTTTAAAGGTCTTTGAATGTATATTCGAATGCCACAAACCCGATCTCCAAAGGTCAAATATAACGTGAGTTATTGCGTTTTGAAATTTCGGCAAAATGCTTTTTATGCGAAGTTTGATTGCCTGTCATTTCTGACTCGAGCGTTCATTTAAGGTCGGCTTTGTGGCATTGCTTTCTGTTAAACATGATCCTAAAGCTCACGTTAAATATTTCATAAAAGATCTCATGGGTTGTTCCCAATCGGGCTGAAAATCATAATGTAACCATAATATTTCGGACAGCAATTGAAGACGGCAAATGAAGACTTAAAATAAAACATTTAACTTAATTTGCAGGATCTTTATAAAGAGAAGATAGATAGAATTTAAATAGATTTGAAAACAATGTCTCCAACTCGACATCAAATAAACGTCTGAGCCAGAAATGGCAGACAGTCAAATTTTGCATGAAAGGATTTTACCGAAATTTCAAAACGCAATAACCCGCGTTATATTCGACCTTTAGAGATCGGGTTTGTGGCATTTGAATCTACATTTAAAGACCTTTAAAATGATATATAACATGACACAGGCCAATAAAGTTCCCTCTACGACTTCCTCTAGGGGGCGTCCCCCGTGTTGTGCCCACTCTGGAAATGTGGCAACATAGATTTTTTACATCTACTAAATGTTCCCAACAATAATCAAAAGTCGAATTTCGTTAGACTTTTAGTGCATGCTCAACCTGTTCAGAGCCTAGACTAATAATAATGTCATACATTTTCTGGATTTAAAATAAAAGCATCACCTTCATGGATGCTTTATTAATTTTTCAGTTTGCTAGTTGTAACGATGTCATCAAACAGTATGTTGTTGCTAACTCTCCTGCTTGAGAAAAACAATAAGAAGGAAAATAACAGTGTACGTTCATTCTAGTCTGTCTGTGCGTAGAAGGAAAGAAGCTTCTTTGTACTATAATTTGTTTCGACGAACTATGCAATTATGTGCAAAAGTTTTTCAACTATTTTAGGATGTCAAAAACATCATGTTTTAACTACACTATTACATCAGAGACGACATAGTGGAACAAGAGACAATCTTGAGGGAACCCATATCAGAAACGGAAATGAACTTTACAATAAATTAATTACAAACCAACCACTTTCACTAACAAACCACCGTCAGTTCATCGATGAGTCGCACTGATGTTTTGGTCAAGCCCTTGCTACCCAACTTCCGAGATGTGCTCACATCGAACTGCGTGACTAGCCACGTCGCCGGCGCCTGCCACCGTAGTGTAACAGGCCCCCATATAACCAAATGTTAACCAGTGCAGTTTCACAGCGCGGTGCAGCCACAAAAATAGGTACCGGTAATTTACTATAAGATTACTAAGAGTATGGATTATCTTAAAAATGGAATAAATAGAAAAGATTGGTTGACAAATTGACCACAAAAGAGAAAAGGAAAATCATGGTACTGTTGTTATAGTATATCTTTCAAGTGATCACCGTTAGTCATTAATAATACTCAGTGGATGAAAATTTAAAAAATACATTAATCAACCATACTAACTGCTATACGCATGATTTAAATATAATTTCGTGCAAAAGAGAGTTATTAATATTTTTATCACAGTTTTTGTAGGCATAATCGGGTATAAAATCAAGTGAGCACAATTTCGTGGCCAATCGCCGTTAAAAGCCCGGAGGCCAGTCATTACGGTGACATGAAAAACGCTTTTACTTGCTTTCCGAGCATCAAGTGGTGTCACTAGAATAAAGGTCTGCTATGCCTTGTGATATGAAAACACTTTCGCTTGCCTGAAGAACACCAAGTGATATTCCCACAGTGAGTGATCTGAAGGTTAATTATTATAGGTGATATGAGAATAATGTACAGGAAATGCCTTCCGCGCATCAAATGATGTCACTGCGATGGATGCCCCGGATATCAGTTATTCTTTGTGTCAGGAAGCACTTTTATTTTACTGCTTAGCATGAAGTGATGTCACTACAATGAGTGATCTGCAGGACGAATATTTTGGGGGGATGAGAACATTTACTTGCCAATCAAGAAGCTTTTAAACATTTATTTATAATCTTAAAAAAAAAAACAAAATTCAATTTATTATACTAGCAATGGTTATTTACTTATAAAATTAAAAAAAAAAAAAAAAAAAAACAATTTCATCACTACCCGGGGTTTATCAAAACTCTTACCTAATAATACAAATTTATTTTTCACTCTCCACATCTTCATTTATTCTTTCTTGATCTCGTTAAATGACAGTTTGTAAGGTAATCAAAGTTACTTCTAGGCAAGTAGGTATAATTACCTAAGGCACCATTTGAAACTATGATGAGTGGCTAAAGATCTTATCAATAAATCCGCTTGGGGCAAAGCCAAACTTTGACCAAACAGAAAGTTAAGGTTTACTTTAGTTATCTGATTCCATCAGGAAGCTTTCAACGCCTAATAAACTATACCATATTTCATCCAACTCGGTGAACGATAATCTGGATATTATTACATTTTTTTCTTACAAAAATAAAATACCCCTGGCGCAGCAGACCTGCGTACTCAGCGAATTTCCAAAGAATCTTGAGATTTTGTATTTTCCCCATGAACACCATAGGAATGGGAATGTAGGTTTGCTGCCATGGGATGTTGTTAGAAAATGTTAGTTTTGTTAGGAAATGTCATAGTTAGGTAAGATAAATATTAAATTGTATCAATATTCGGCACTTTTTAATTTTCCCCATAAACCCCATGGAGATGATTATGTGGGTTTGCTGCCATATGGGTGTTGTAAGTAAATATCAGTTAAACCCTACCTAGTGAATGTACATACTACATTTTATCAAGTTATTCCAATAAAGAAGCGTGATACAGGGTTTTGTTGATTTCCCATAAGATTAACATGAGAAATCTTTTTTTGACTTTTCTCCGTAACCTGTTAAGCGAAGTTAAAAATTCAAAATACTAAATTGTTTGCTTTTTTAAGCTCTTTTAAATGGTTTTAGTTAAAATTGTTGAATTTTCAAAATTAAGGTTCAAAATGCCAAAAACCCATTTTTTACCCCTTTGAAACCCCATAAAACCCCGTTCCCATAACCCGATCATGCTGGTTTGCGAACTCATGAAAATAGACCTGGTCTTACACCTTCATACCAAATTTCATCAAAATCGGAGATTCCTGTCAAAAGTTATCGGGACCACGGACACACACACACACACACACACACACACACACACACACACACACACATATATATATATTTCCTTGATGTTGATGTTGTACTTGAATCGGGAAATATTAAAACCAAACTACACCTAAAAGAAACTAATTCTATGCAATACCTAAACTATAGAAGTTGTCATCCAACTTACATAAAGAAATCTATTCCTAAAAGCCTTTCTTTTAGAGCTAAGAAGATATTCACTGAAAATGCAGATTTTTTGGAATACATAAACAAGTTGACAACTTCTCTTAAAGGTTCTGGATACCCTGAAAAAGTGATCAAAAATCAAATGAACAAACCAAAAAATCAAGGGAAAGGGCAGTTTATTAAAAATGAACCCAAATTCATAACCCAATTTTATCCAGGACTCCACAAAATAAATAGTTTAATAAAGACGTTCTTTCATATTTTACAGTCCTCGCCAGACACAAAGAGCTTGTTTTCCAAACCTCCGCGAGTAATTTTCAAAAGACCACCGAACCTCAAAAATATGTTGGTGAAAACCGATTTGACCAAAAAGAACGGACCGCAAAAGAACGTCTCAAAACCATGCGGGAAACCAAGATGTGGAACTTGCAAACTCATTGAAACTCCCAGCAAGACATTTCAGAGCAGCTCAACAAAGAAAATATACCCAATCAGAGGAGACTTGAATTGCAACAGTAAAAATGTCATTTATCAATTAAACTGCAAGTTCTGCGATAAACAATACATAGGTCAAACATCCAACTACTTGAGAGTGCGGATGACGGGACATCGTGCCGACATTAACCATGTAGACCAAGATAAGCCTGTAGCGAAACACGCAATTTTTCATGATCAAAACAAAATAGAAGAATGCTACAGACTTAAAGCCATTAGCAAGGTTCAAGTTGACCAAAACAAAAATGTTAATTCTATACACTCTGAATTGGCCCATCAACTGGTTTTACAAACTAGACATCCCACTGGCCTAAATCTGAGATGACAACTTCATACATAATGAAATATAAACCAACTTACCTCCTTCCCCACCAGCAAGAGTATTTATTAACAGCTGTGTTTTGGTTTTGATTTTGTCAATCTTGTTAATTTATTTTATTTTGTTTTCTTTTTATATTGTACATATTTATACACTTTATTTTATACTTTATCTGAAGAAGTCCACTGGATGGTCGAAAATTAATAAATTTTGTTTGAAACTTGTAACAAGATGAGAATTTTATATATATATATATATATATATATATATATATATATATATATATAGATTGCACAGATTTCGCAGATAAGGGCTACTGTAATTATTACATTATTTTTTACATATTTCAAAATATCTATAGATATATACATATATATGAAATTGAACGAATGGTGTTTTTGGCTTCTGGGGACCTCAAAACGAAAAAGTATTATGGTCCCGGACCTAGGTTTCACCATTACTATTACCGTAATAGCGTATTCCCTATAGGAAAATTCGCTAAAAAATACTTTTTAATGCCTTAAATCTCCAAATCGGTGTGCCCGCACAATCTAATGTATCACATTTTGCATCTCTTGTTCACTTTTCATAACATGAATCTCTCATTGTTATTTCCGAGGTTGTGAATAGATAATTCGTAAGAAAGAGGGGGGGGGGGGCAGGTAAACATCCGCTTTCGTCATCCGAAGTGGCCATCCGCCACATTAGTTCCGATGAACGAGCTAGAGTGCACTGCAGCCATGACAAAAACCCAATACATAACATCATTTTTTTACTCTCCAATTTCATTCGAAGTGTCTTAATTCAATAAAATTACAAATATTTCATTCAATTTCTGATTTTATAACTCTGAATGGAAACCCATTATTTAGATTTTTTAAACTTCAAAGCATATTTTCTTACACAACCCTTAGTTCTAAGCTATTAAAGTAGACTAAAGTAGTCTCTCACGCTTGAAAGATTGGAGAGCATCTTATCTTTTATAAAACACCATCGTGACGTCATCCCTGGGATTGGGGCTCCGTTTGCCAGGCAAAGACGAACTAGCAGATAAATGCACATCTCCAAAAGGCAAAGCCCTTAATCACACACACTTTGCCATTTCTCCAACTTCCCGTTATACTAGAGAGTTTACATTAGGTACAATGATTTTAGGTTGAAATAAGAAAACGTTTTAGTTTTTATCCCGATATGAAATACGACCTCCATTCTGAATTCCACATGTTATTCTCATGAACACAATGCTAATAATGACATTGAACATTCACCTTAAGATCTTAAAAAGGTGTGACGTTTGAATTACAACATTTCAACAATTATAAAACACAACGCAGCTCTCATTACTGTTTTTGTGACAGTACATTGTCGATGGGAGGGATAATTATCAGAAATTACTTAATTTTCAAAATAAACTTAAGTAGTTAGATTTGGTTACTTCTGGCTCAGGTCAGCTGCCCCGGAAGCCACGTGCCGGGGCACACAGCTTCCGGTCGTATATTAAATGAGGGGGGTGGAGGTGGGGTGAGCGTTTGAAGTAGATCTGCGCATAAATTAAAAGTTAGTTCAAAACTGAAATTCAACAATTTGGGAGTGAACTAAATGTGCGCATAAATTAACCGGGTTCAACTAAAACTTCGCATAAATTAAAAGTTAGTTCAAAACTGAAATTCAACAGTGGAACAAAAGTAGAAGTTAGTTGAAAAAGGAGAGGGGATAATTGCTTCAAGGTCATCCGGAGGAAGTTTTAAAAAAGACTGAACTTCTAAGAGTTCAGTTTAACATCGATCGTCGTACAGGTCAGTCGAAACCGACGAGCGACCGAAGAATAGCTTCAAGATCATTCCTCGCCGTCGAAGATACATCCGAAACTTGGACGGGGTTCTGTGGATTCGGTGAAGGCGAAGTTCTCGGAGGATTCTCTCTCGGGTGGGTAGTAGACGATATTTCGTGAACTTGTACTTGTTCTTGGTTTGTATCCATCTTCGTGTCGTGTGTAATTTAGAGCGGAGTAGTTGTCGGTCGAAGAGCGTATAGAAGAATGAAACAGGAATTGTCGTGAGCGCACTTATATAAAGAAGGGTGGGGGTAAAATATGAAAACCTGCTGAACACAGTCGATAGGTGTAACAAGTTCAAAGTTGTGGAAACGTAACATCGAACGCAAAATGTTGTGAATAACATTATCATCAACGTGAACCTGCGAAGTCCTAACAGAGTATAACGGGTTAAAACTTAATTTCTTCCTCACTTTTGTTAAATTTGTTTTAGTCTTTGAAACCGATGGTTTGGAATTATTTCGTAATATATGTTGTGTCCGCAAAAGTTTCAATTTCAAACATTGCGTATCCATCACAAGAAGTATGTCAGACGTGTAGAAGTGAGAACAAGACTGATGAATGAGATATAACGTCGAGCACGCGAAGGTGATTCAAACAGGACGACATGTGCTAATGTAAATGAAATTTCAGGTTAGTAGCAATTAGACTTGTATAATGAAGTTGGCGAAACGTATATATAATGAGTAGAAAGGATGCGAACAACACAAATGCGAGTTAATTAATGGTCGCGGCGCGATGAACAATCTTCTTTTATAACGGTTATCGCGTGAGAAGATCAGTTGCGCATGAGCGCCCAAGTGGAACCTCCCGTGTTCATTCAAGCGGAACCCCCCCCCCCCTTAAAAAATGGAGATTAAATCCCCCCCCCCGGTGTTCACTCAAGCGGAACCCCGCCGGGTCGATGACCGGTCAATGGCCGGTCACGACCGGTTGCTAACCCCATCTAATTACCACACTTCACATCCCATGCCAGCCATGAACGACTATTGTTTGAATGAAACTGAATTAAACATGGCAGCCACCATAGAAAATTCTAACCTCAAACCTTGGTTTTACGTCACTGCGCATGCGCCGCTCCCACTCCTTCGTTTCATTTTTATGCTGCTATGACTTGTACTGGAGTGAGCCAACTTCACGCTACGGCGCCTAGTCCTGTATTACTCACTTAAGCGCTACTGGGAATGCGCCTAGTCTGTATTACTCACTTTAGCGCTGCTGCGAATGCAACGAGTTCTCCGGATCGGAATCACTCCACGCTATTGCGCATGCGCCGAGTCCTGTATTACTCAATTTAGCTCTACTGTGCACGGAAAGTTCTAACCTCAAACCTTAGATTTTACGTCGCTGCGCATGCGCCACCCCCACTCCTTCGTTTCATTTTTACGCCGCTGTGAACTGAAGTGGATTGAAGACCGTAATGGACTGAAACAATTCCCCCACCACTGCATTAATTACTCCCACCACTCGAAAACCCGAGGAGCGATACGAGCCCAATTTTCGCGTCAGTCGTCAACGAGTTTTCATAGCGAAAAGTCGTTGGCGACTCGGTAAGAGGTTCAAATATATAGTAGGCCTATATATATTTGAACTTCTTATACTACGTTGCGTTCTTTAATGCAATGTGGTATGTGTGTGTAAATATTAGTTGTAAGTTGCACTTAATTTAAGAATTAATTTGCGCATTGCGATGTTAGTTATAAGTTGTGTTTAGCGTTAAGGTGTATTAATTTTAAGAATAATGATGGTATTTGGTTGTGTTGAATTATTTGATATTTAATAATGATGTGTTGTTAGTTTTAAGTGTTGGTATTAATAATTAATGTTGTTGTTTTGCCTTTCAGCTAGATGATAGGGGGTAGATTAAATGTAAATTCAGAAGTTCGGTTGAACTTCACTTAGAAGGGGTGGGACATCCGCAAATTGTAGGTAGCGGACTAGGTTTTTGCATTTTGTTTAGGAATATGATGGGTGGGATTAGTTGGGTGGGTGTTAGAGTTGCGTTTCTGCATTAGCTGTTCCAGTTTCCCTTCGAATTCACGGTTACGGATGGACCCGGACCGGCCCGTTACGGATGGACCCGGACGGGCCAAACAAAATTGCGTCGATGTCCCTCGCAGAACGTAACTAGTGGGTTGGGAGTGGGAACCGTTAGGCAAACAGGGTGGTGGGAACAGTTACTACTGTTCCCATCACCTTGGTTCTTTATAAGTCTTGAATGACCTTGACCCACTTTCGGAAGGGTCAATGACCGCCCCCCCCCGTGTTCACCCAAGCGGAACCCCCCCCCCCCCCGAAAATTAAAATGCCGATAACTCGATAATGGATTAACGGATTAGGACAAGCGATACATCATTGAAAAGGTCTATGTAAGACGAACATTTTAGTTAAAGAAGAATTTAGTCATCTTATTTTAGTCAAAAGTTATGCGAATTATTTGAAATAAATACCCCCTCTCTTTCCTTCCCTCCCACCTTCCCCCACTTAACGGTTGTTAACCCTTCTCATTAGCATACCGTTATAAAAGACGCATCGACCACGGCTAACGTTTCATTTTGATTCCAGACGTTACGCTGCGAACTGCGAACAGAACTACCACGATGTCATCCCTGCCGACTACAACTTCCACTACAGCCTGCTCTTCTATTACAAGTTCAACTTCTACTTCTACTACGGCTTCAACTCCAGTCAAGAAAACTCTTCGCTTGAAAAATGCTCCCGATTGGTATAAGAAGCAACTAGACTCGAAACCTTCAACTTCTGGAGCTCCTCTTCCCCCGGCCAACAATACCATACGTCGCAGCATATTTTCACCGCCTTCGTCTTCAAATGACTCCACACCGCCTTCAACTAACATGCCGCCACCGCAGAAGCCAGCTCCTCGTCCTAATACCCCTTCATTTGAAACCTTGCTTCATTGTCTTAGTACACCTGTCATTCCACTGTCACCATTGCCTCCTACCCCACCACTTACTATTCCTAAAGATCACGCCTATCCTAAAAATAAATCTCCTAAGTCTGCTCCTTCAGAGCGTTTCCAATTATTAAAAGAAGAGCGTCGTAGGGCATTTAGCCGTCCCACTACTTGCCCTGAAGTGCTCGCTAGGGGAATTAAGAAAGGATCAGCTTGTGGTAGGAAATGTGTTAAGAACGAACGTTTCTGCCGTGTACATATCGTAAAACGTCTTTCCGAACCACAACTGACAGAAATCCCCACTGTTGAAGACGATCCTGAAATAATATCCGTCAGAGGAGAGAGGCTTAAGAAAGGTTTGAGATATTTTTTTCTAAGTGTTGTTGACCACCAACACATATTGGCAAAATGTAACGGCAATAAATATAAAATTAAGGTTCCTGACAATTTGTGTAAAGAGAAGAGATTTAACAATTTAGATTCTCAAGACTTTCTCCTCAGGGATAAAAAGGATCGTATTACAAGGTGGGGACGTAAACAGTAAATTCACATAGTTTTTCCAAATTTTGCTAAAAAAATAATGGGGGAGAAACACAATGCGTTATAGCGTTGTGTTTCTCCCCCATTATTTTTTAACACTCTAAGTCTCGTGACCTACTTTTCTAAGGTCGTTGTACAGTTATATGACCTGTCTGACTTGCATTGTTTGCTGGTGTAGCTTCATATAGCGTGCAAAGAATGGTTCCTAATGAAATCTCATCAACATTCAAAGACAGAGACTGTTGTTTTGCAAGTTAATTAGTCTTGAAATAATGAAGTAGGAAACGTATATGTAATGAGTAGGAAAGATGTGAACACCGCAAATGCGAGTTAATTAGTGGTCGCGGCGTGATGAACATTTGTCTTCATTATCACACAACGACTATCTCGTGAGAATATCTGTTCCGCATGAGCACCCAAGTGGAACCCCCCCCCCCCCGTGTTCACTCAAGCGGACCCCCCCCGGAAAATTTAAATGCCTATAACTCGATAATGGATTGACGGATTAGGACAAGCGATACATCATTGAAAAGGTCTATGTAAGACGAACATTTTAGTAAAAGAAGAATTTAGCTATCTTATTTTAGTCAAAAGTTATGCGAATTATTTGAAATAAATACCCCCTCTCTTTCCTTCCCTCCCACCTTCCCCCACTTAACGGCTGTTAACCCCTCTCATTAGCATATCGTTATAAAAGCAAAGCGAGCGTTGTTCACTCCTTCATTCTGCTTTCACGCGCCACACTTGTTGTTTCGTCTCTGCCGTTATTATTTGCTTTAAAATGCTTCCTCACCATAGTGAAAACTTCAATCCTTCCGAAATTGCTGATGTTTTCCAACAACCTGAAGAAGATGTGATAGATTATTATGATAGTAGCAGTGACAATGAAAATGATAGTAGCAGTGACAGTGAAGATGACGGTGAAGATGTAATTAAACTTGATGAACAAATGAGACCAATCTACATCGATGAACAATTTCCTTTTGATACAATAGAAAGATTTATTATGGAAGCACACAAATGGCTAAATTTAGGATTCAATAATATAATTGGTTCAGCTATTGTGTATAATGACAGTAAGTTCTTCTGTGTAACACCAAATACTAGAGAACGTATGTTAACTTGGCAGGATGATATTATGAAGTGTTATGAGCTCGAAGTTAGCATTGGTGGCTACTTTGTCGCACAAGTGGTCTAATAACCACATTACCCTTCCCTTACCCCCACCCTATCCCTTCCCAATCCTTTTTCCTTCCTCCTCCCCATTTTTTAAAACTTATAAAAGGCGGACTATGAACCTCCATGTTTTTAGTCTGTTTAAAAGAAATGGTGAACAAATATGCTGTCTAAAGATACTCCATTTGTTAATTATTTTGAAGTTAAAAATGTTTATATTAGTACAAATGAAATGGAAGAAGACAATATAGAGGAAAATTATAACGAAACTGATAATGATTCCACAATGGAAGAAGAAGAAATGGTACAGTTTGAACAAGAACTCTTTGAAGAACTGATAAACGATAGTGACGAAGACATAGTAAAGGAAGCTATTTATAAATTTATATTAGATTCATCGTTGGATTCACCCATATCACCTTTATTGTCTTCTGAATCCGAATCCGAATTGGACTAAAGTAGTCCCCCCACTTTATTATTCAAGCAAGTCTTATAAATTGTGAGTTTTGTCATTAGTAAGTCAGCATTTGTTGGAGCTACATGTATGGTTAAGAATGTCTCCTAGAGATACTTCTTTTATACAATTAATTGAAATTGTGAGACAACGAAATATTACATTAGTCCAAGAAGAAGATGAAGTCGAAACAATCGACATAATACAAAATCCTGTAGAAGAAGCGATGGAAGTAACAGAAATTGATCAAGAACCTTCAATGATGGAAGTGGTTGAAACACATAATGAATCTCAAGATGTAGAAGAGACTGTTTCATATTCTGTTTTTTGGGATTTTGCATCAAATATTATTGTTGTAATTCAAATTGAAATTAATAATTCTGAAGAAAAGTTTAAAGTTGGTGGGGGAATGTTCATAAATGTGTTGGTTATTAGCGTAGAAGCTTATTCGTCAGGAAATTGTCGACTAAAAATGTTTAATCCTAACGAACATTCTTCGAGTAACTATCAAATACAAAAGTTTCGAACATCGAAACGTTTTGCATCTTCGTACTATAAAATGTTAAATCTTCCTGTTATTACGAACAATAATCAGAAAATGTACAAATTCTTTTGTTCTCAACTAAATAGAACGTTAAGTCTACCACCAAATACGTTCACTTACAAGCTACCCTTGATAGACAAGGATGATGTAAGTAAAATACCATTAATTCAAGTGAAATTTCTGGAAGATGGAATCCTTTTTAATATAAGAGAAGTATATCATAATGAATATTCGAAAAGATTGGCTTTCAACTTTCTTAAGGAACATGTAGGATGTGAAACAGAACAGTATCCAGGACCTTTTTACAAATATCTTTTTGATAATGGAGCAAGTGTAACGGTGGAAATAAGTATCAAATTAATGTAATTCTCCCCACCACTAGCCTAAAGTTGGAGGGGCAAGTGCATAAATGTGTTGGTTTTCTGCGTAGACGCTTATTCTTCGAGATATCGTTGACCAAAATGTTTCGTCATATTCCTTGTGATACGACCTCTTCGTTCAGGGAGAATCAAAGATTAAAAAGACTAGAAAAGAAAAAACAAGACCGACAAGATATGAGCATGGAGTTCAATCGACTACAATTTCAAATACCTGGAATTGCAATGGGAACATCAAAATTGAAAACCCTACACTGGGCTGGAAGTTACATCAAGTATTTAAAACTACAAATCGAAGCAAGAGATTTAAAATTGAAGAAATTGGAAATGGAAAATCGAGAAATGAAGAAACTAATATCACATATGTCTGGTAATACTACAGTTCAAAAAGGTGAAGAAGAAGGAAAAGAAATATTAGGAATCTAAATTATCAACAATCTTCTTAGAGAATGGGGAATAGATCACTTTGTGGTAATGGAATAACATGCCACTTAGTGATCTATTCCCAGTTCTCGCTTGATATACAATGACCTTGACCTATATAAAAGTGGTGGGGGAAAATCATATAAGAAAAAGGTTTTAGATGTAACTATCAGTATAAGTCTAACACGATGGATAGGTTGTTGATTCTGTGTTTACAAGAAATTATCAATAATGGGTTTCTTTACCATTACATCATGAGATCAAATGAGAGTGAAATACCTAAAGCAATTCGTGAAATGCTCATTGAATTTAAGAAAGACAATTATGGATTTGCTATCTATCTTGCTTATACTTTTAAAGATGGTACAAAAATGTGTCATGATTGTGGAAAAGCGTCTGTTTTAGATTTTGAACAATTCCAAGATGATGGAGGTAGGTTAGTTCATCTTGTAAAAGGTCAAATAATGAAATTCGAAACATGTAATAACACTTGCGACATTTGTGCACAGTGTTTGTTTGAATTTATTAAGTATCGTGCATTCAAACCATAATACCCCTTCCACATATAAAGGAGAGGGGGAAAAGAGTGGGGGAAAAGAGTGGGGGAACGTGTATAAATGCAGGTTGTTTGAAGAGAGTTTTATTATTGTTGCGGCATTAGAATAAACATCATGGAATTCGAAGTGCGCCATTTCAAGATTAAATATGAAGAGTGGACCTCTGTTGCAAATTTCATATCATCGAAAGAGGAAGAAAACAAGTTGATGCAAGTGTATTGTTATATAGAAAATGAGGAAAGCCATCACAAGGTGATGAGCTATCTAAACAGACCGAATGTATCGTCGAGGAGTCCTGAATTTGTCAAATACTTAAAAGAGGAAGACGCGGATGTCATATTGGAAGTATGGTATAAAATTTGAAATGTGAAAAAACAAGTATAAATAACTATGGTGGGGGGAAGAATATATAAGTCGGTGGTGGGGGGAAATGTGATAAAAGAAGTAAAACTTTAGAAAAGGGTTCACTCTGTACGACAACAGTGAAAGATGACTGATCCTTCTGCAACACCAGTATTTTCAACTACAGATTGCCACCAAAACTTAGAACCGAAGATGTATTGCAATACTCCAACAACAAATTATTATCAAGCTCAACGGTTGCAAGTATCTCATTGTACTTCAACATCAGTGTTGAAAATGTCAAAGCCATATCCAGATTGTATGTACGAGCCAATAACACCATCTTCGGCAAGACTAAGGAAAAACCTAAAAATGAGAGAAAGGTGCAAGAAAGAGAAGATAGAATTTGCAAAATTGCAACTAATAGTGCCTTCCATTCAAGTCGGATGTAGCAGACTAAAAACTTTAGAAAAAACCAACGCATATTTGTTACAATTGTTGGAAACTATTGAAGATTTGAAGAAGAAAAATGGACATTCTACCAAGTAATGTTCAAACACTCATTCCCCCCAGAAAAACCAAAAAAAAGATAAAAATAACAAAAACCCAAAAAAATTAGATGTAGAATAGAGAGCGAGGAATAGATCACTTTGTGGTAATGGACTAACATGCCACTTAGTGCTCTATTCCTCGTTCTCGCGTTAATACCGGATGACCTTGACCTATATTAGTAGGGCGGGGGAAATCGAAAGTGGTGGGGGAAAGTGTATAAAAGACGAGTGTACTATAGTCGAATTATTCTGAAAGCGAACTTGTCACGAGTAAGGACTTGAAGGAAAGTGTTATGGACTTGACTACAAATAAAGATAATAAAAACTAAAGATTCGGGAAATGGCTAAAGCAAGAGAGTCAAGAATAAAGTTAAAGTTTTACAGACTACAGAGATTGATTCCCGGGGTTAGGTTAGGAGAAATACGAACAAGAACAGTGGACATGGCAGCTGATTACATTAATCAGTTACTTACGGAATTAATGATAAAAGAAGCTAAAATAGAAGCGTTGGAACAAGCGATTAAACGGCACTTTGAAAATTCGAATTGTCAACCTATAAACTACGTAATAAAAGAAGAAGTAAAAGATTGAAATTGAACAAAAATGAACTTGAACTTTGGTTATTGATTGGACACTTCTTAGAGAATGGGGAATAGATCACTTTGTAGTAATGAATTAACATGCTGCTTAGTGATCTATTCCCAGTTCTCGCTTAATCTAAAATGACCTTGACATACTTATCAAAATATCATATAAGCCGAATCACAAAGAGTTATTCCTCATTTACTTGAAATGGCTCCTGTGGACAACACCGATTATCCAAGGAAACCTCTTATTGAAATATTGTATAAAATTCAACTAGACGATTTTAATATGGAAGAAGATGATAATAACAGTGAAACATCAGAAGTAGAAAGTGTAAATGATATGGATGTAGATCTAACAACATCAGAAGTAGGAAGTGTAAATGATGTGGAGAATGAAAATTTGGATATGGATGTAGTAATGTCAGAATCTTCATCATCGTTTGAATATGAAGAAGTACATACTGAAACCCCAACTGGAATAGAGAACACAAATGAACAATCAGTTAGTAGAAGATTAATGTTTCGTCCAAGACGTTTGTTTTCCTCGGATAGTGAAGAAGAAGAAGAGGATGATGATGAAGTAGTGGTGGGGGAACCGTTATAAAAGCGGGACCGTCAGAGCCCATTTCATTTCTCGGCGAAATTTCGAAGAGTAAACATCGTCAACATGTATCATTGCGATAAATGTTCGGAATCGTTTCACGATGAAATTCTACTAGATATACATAAAGAACTAATTCACAACAACACAGAAGAAGATCAAGAACAACAAGAAGAACAAGAAGAACAAGAAGAAATAACAGCAACATCTTCAACTACTTTATACCGAATCTACAAGTATTTGCTTTACCCGGTAAAGTAGTAATTCATCATAAGATTCAAAATGAAAACTTGAACTTAGAAGAATTTATTAGAGAAGCAAAACCAATCGTAAGTAAAACTTTAAAAGAAGAATTGAAAAGATTGAACTTTCTTAAATTTGGTTTACTACTAGAAGCTATGTTTATAAATGCACAAGAAGAATTATCACCAAGAGGATTCATAACAAAAAACCGAACCATCATGGAAAGTTCAAACATTGATTCAATAGTCGAGAATTGTATAGAAGAAATATTAACTAAACTTCAGGAACACGAAGGAAGAGGATCCGGATGGAGTCTTACAAGTATTGAAGTATTAGATATAAGAGTTCACAAACGCGGATATGGACTAATGGGATCTAGTTACATTCCTTTGCCAAAAATAATTGAAAATACAAAATCTTGTATTAATGTCCAAAATGAAGATAATGAATGTTTTCGCTATGCTATGACGACAAAGTTTGTATCACAAAATCCATGTAGACCCAACCAAGAATATGAAGACGCAAGACACAGGTACAATTTTCAAGGAATAACATATCCCGTTTCTACGAAAGATATATCAAAATTTGAAAAGAAAAATCCCGGCACGTCTATTAATGTTTTTGCATTAGATAGTTCAAACAAAGTGTATCCTTTACGTATTGCAAAAGAAGAGCTACCAGATCATACGGATTTACTACTACTAACGCGAGGAGATGTGTCTCACTATGTGTACATAAAGCAATTCGATCGTCTTGTTAATAAGCAACTTTCAAAAAATCGAAACAAAAAGTTGATTTGCAAGAGATGTTTTAATTTTCAACGAGAAGGAAGACAAGGAAGAGAATGGTTACAAGAGCACAAAAGATTATGTAACAATAATTATGAAGCAAAGATTAATTTACCTTCGGAAAACAGAGCATTCGTTACATTTGAAAAGGTTCATCATCAATACCGTATCCCTTTAGTTGTGTATGCGGATTTTGAATCAACACTTGTTCCAGTTGAAGATGAAAATTGTGAAGCAAGAAAAAGTGTAAAGTATCAAATGCACAAACCAAACAGTTTTTGTTTAATGGTCAAATCAACATTATCAGAAGAACATTTAAACAGATATGGATTAACTTCAGAACCTCTAGTATATCGTGGTGAAAATGCGGAAAAAATATTTCTTGATCACCTATATTCAATAGCTGGAAATACACAAAGATTATATACAAATATTGTACCAATGAAACCGATGGACGAAGAAGAAGAAATTCAACATGAAAATGCGACTCACTGTTTCTTGTGCGAAAATGATTTTACTATTGAGAAATATAAAGTTAAAGATCACGACCACCTCACGGGTTATTACAGGGGTGCTGCTTGTAATAAATGCAACTTGAGCTATCGTTTACCACTGTTTATCCCTGTGGTTCTGCATAATCTCAGTGGGTACGACGCTCATTTTATAATACCTGAATTAGGAAGAGACGACGGTAAAATCGATGTGTTAGCTGAAACTTCAGAGAAGTTCATAAGTTTTTCCAAAGAAGTTGGAAACGTCAAACTAAGATTCTTGGACTCCTACCGATTTTTGCCGTCGAGTTTGTCCAAACTTTCTGAAAACCTAAGGAAACAAGATTTAATCGAAACAAAGAAGATTGTAAACAGCGACAAACTGGATCTAGTACTTCGAAAAGGTGTTTTCCCATATGATTACATAGACAGTTTAGAAAGATTTAATGAAACATCACTACCTCCAAAAGAAGAATTTAAAAGTAAACTGTACGACATGGATATATCTCAAGATGATTATGATCATGCATGCAAAGTATGGAACGAATTAGGATTTAGAACATTGGGGGAATATTCAGATTTCTATGTCAAATTAGATGTGACTTTATTATGTGATGTGATGGAAGAATTTAGAAATACGTGTTTTGCGTCATATGGATTAGACCCTCTTCATTCGTACACTTCGCCTGGACTAGCGTGGCAAGCCATGTTAAAAGAAACAAATTGTAAAATACAACTTCTTACAGATATAGATATGGTGTTGATGTTAGAATCAGGAGTTCGAGGAGGATTGACGCAAAGTGTAACACGTCATGTCAAGGCGAACAATAAATATTTGCCCGATTATGATGCATCAAAACCAACAACATTCCTGGGTTATTTTGATGCAAATAACTTGTACGGATGGGCAATGTCGAATCCCCTTCCATATGATAATTTCAAATGGATAGACCCAGAATCAATTGGAAACATAATGGATATACCGAAATATGGAGAAACTGGTTACATATTCGACGTCGATTTTGAATATCCCGAACATCTTCACGACGAACATTATGATTTACCACTTCTTCCGAAGACTGAAATTTCTCCAACTGGAAGATGGCCAAAAGTATTGATGACTTTAACTAACAAGTCTCGGTATGTTGGACACTACTGGATGATACAACAGGCCTTAGACTTGGGATTGAGAATTACAAAAATTAATCGAGTACTACAATTTTCTCAATCTTGTTGGTTAAAACCGTACATTGACAACAACACAAGAAGAAGAGCCGCCGCTACATCAAGTTTTCAAAAAGATTTCTTCAAACTAATGAACAACGCAATATTTGGCAAGACTTTGGAAAACAAAAGGAAACATAAGGATATCAAATTGGTAACTGATCCAGTAAAATTACAGAAATTAGTGCAACAACCAAACTTTGGTTCATCTGTAATTATTAATGAAAATCTAGTTGTTATTTCCATGAACAAGAAGTCAGTTCTAATGGATCGTCCTTTGTATCTAGGAATGTCAATCTTATTTATGTGTGTTTTGGATATTTCCAAAACACACATGTACGAGTTTCATTATAAGAAGATGGTTAACTATTATGGAAGAAAGAACATTGGTATTGCATATATGGATACGGATGTACTAATTTACTGGATTAAAACAAATTATATGTACGAAGATCTACGCACTTTTATGTATAAAGATGATTTCGACTTTTCCGATTATCCCAAGGACCATCCAAATTACGACTACGACAGAAACAAGAAAGTATTAGGAAAATTTAAAGATGAAACAAATGGTGTGCCGATGATGGAAATTGTAGCATTAATGTCCAAACTATATTCATTTCAACTGTACATAAGCGAAAGGAATCAACATCAAGTCACGAAAAAGGCCAAAGGAATAAAAACCTCTTTCCTGAAGAAGAACGTACAGTTTGAACATTATAAAAGATGTTTGTTTGAAAATGTTGAAACAACTGCAACGTTCAACACTATTAGAAGTTATAATCATCAACTCTTTAGTGTCAAACAAACAAAGTGGGCATTAAGCTACAAAGATGACAAGCGCTATATTTTAGAAGATAAAATTAATACTTTACCGTTCGGCCACTACTCCCTGAACCCTATCGACCAGTAAACCTATTCTTCGTCCTCTACCTTCTTCCTTTTTTTTCCTTTCCGTAAAGAAGAGGGGACATGGCAAGCCCAATGCCATGTTCCCTCTTTTTTACACTAATATGAAATGGCCTTGACATATATTCAAACTATATAAAAGAGAATGAACTGTTGTACGGATCAGTATTTTTACAAGCGATGTGCAAGCAACACCTGAAGATGGAAAGTGTGAAGGACAAGATTGTAAATGAACTACATAAACCATCAAGAAGAAGATTTCCAAGAAGAAGTACAATCATTAAAGGAATGAATGATCTTTACGAAGCTGATCTCATTGAAATGATACCGCACAGTAAATTAAACAAAGGTTTCAAATATATTTTAACAATTATAGACTGTTTTACTAAAATAGCTGACGCTTTACCATTGAAGGATAAGACTGGTAAAAGTGTTACAAAAGCTATGGAAACAACGATACAAAGAAATAAATTCAAAATCAAACATCTACAGACCGATGATGGAAAAGAATATTTTAATAAAGACTTTGGAGCTTTAATGAAGAAATATCAAATAAATCATTATTCTACAAATTCTGAAGTTAAAGCTTCAATAATTGAAAGGTTCAATAGAACATTGAAAGGAGCGATGTACAAACAATTTTCAAAACGAGGATCATACGTGTGATATGACATATTACCACAACTTACAAAAGAGTATAACAACAAATATCATCGTACCATCGGAATGAAACCTATCCAAGTAAACAGCGCTAATGCTAAGGTTGTATTACAACGCATCAGAAATAATACAACACCTAAATTGGAAAAGTTGCAACCAAAAAAGTTTAAAGTCAACGATAAAGTTCGTATAAGCAAATACAAAGGTGTATTTAGTAAAAGATATCTACCAAATTGGACTAATGAAGTATTTACAGTTTATAAAGTGCAACCAACTATACCTGAAACTTACTTATTAAAGGATAACAAGGGTGAATTACTTCAAGGTGGATTCTACGGACATGAATTGTTGAAATCAACAGTCGGTGATGTATATCTTGTTGAAAAGGTATTACAAAAGAAAAAGGATATGGTTAAAGTCCGGTGGTTAGGATTCGATAAAAGTGAAGACTCTTGGATTCCTTCAAAAGACTTGGTATAGTAATTTAATAGCTCATTGTGTGTTTAACCTTGACACAAGATGGAGATTGTACAACAAAAAGATCGATTTAATATCAATAATATTGATGAATTGACGGTTGACAATGATAAGTTAAATCATGGTAAACATGGTGAACTACTACCAAATACGATATGATGTTTAATAACTGGTCCTTCAAATTGTGGAAAAACAAATGTTGTTTTTAACCTTATAACTAATCCTAAAGGATTGCGCTTTAACAATATATACATTTTTTCAAAATCATTGCAACAACCAAAATATCAATTATTGGATAAAGTACTTGCAAGTGTACCTGAAGTGAATTTCTACAAGTTTAATGCCAGTGAAACAATTATGCAACCAAATGAAGCAAAACCATTTTCTATTTTTATTTTTGACGATGTGTCTTGTGAAAATCACGACACTATAAGGAATTACTTCGCTATGGGAAGACATCATAATATCGATAGCATTTATATTGGTCAAACATACAGTAAGATTCCAAAACAACTCATAAGAGACAATGCAAATATGTTGATCATCTTCAAGCAAGATGAAACAAATTTAAAACATATATATAATGATCATGTAAATGCGGATATGGCATTTGAGAAATTTAAAGAGATGTGTGGCAAAGCATGGAATGAGAAATATGGCTTTCTCGTTATTATGAAGGAAGAAGATATTAAAAATGGTAGATATCGTATAGGGTTGGATAAATTTGTATTTATGCGTTGAACTACCGATGCTACATCTAGTTACACGTTGAACTTCACAGTGTAAACATGGTGAATCAAGAAAAACTATTGAAAGAAATAAAATCACTCAGTGATTCTATTAGGATGAAGAATCGTGCATTGAGGATGGGTTTAAGTGAAAGAGAAGAATTTCTAGAGACTACATTTAAACCTATTACGGAACCTTTAAAACAGATATCAGAAACTATTGGTAAACCTCGTTATGAAGGAGATGTTTTACTACCAGTTTCTAAACAAGAAGTACAAGCATTAAAAAAAGAAGAAGATGATGATTCATATACAAGTGCTAGTGAGCAAGAAGAAACAAAAGAAGAAGAAGAAGAACCAATTGTTGAAAAGGAAGAAGAACAGCCAATACCTGAAGCTGAACAATCTATTCCAAATTTAACTCAATTGAGTAGCGATATATTACAACATGGACCTCTTGGAAGAAAATATATAATGAAAATGCTACATGACATGAAATCAAACCCGAATTTGAGTAGATCACACGTATACGGAGCAAGAATTGATGGGAATGAATTAAAGATCGGCGATTCAAAGCTTGAAATAACACAAGACGATTACATCATTATTGGTGAGCATAAATATAAAGGAACAAAAGGACTTTATGAATTAATTTTTTAAAACATACCACTAAGATATTCATCCAAAGATTTAAGTGTTTTTAAGGAGATTCTCCAAAATACTAACGCTCATAAAAGAAACTACTTAAAGATGCAATGATTAATCGTTCACGTGCAACAAAATATAAAATCGTTATAAAAAAGTTGTTTCCTCCACGAAAATTGCCAACATTACGTACTGCACCAGCGGTGAGACAACCACTGAAAAGAAAATCTTTATCACTTATGGATTTATCACTTCTTGAACAACATGGTAAAAAGAGTAAAGGAGATACTTCAACATCTGGCAAAGGATTGATGAAAAATCTATACAATACGAATGTGATTTACTACAACGACATCAATAAATTGGTTGATAGAATGAGACTACTGCATGAAGCCATGGAAGCCGGTCATACAGGTTTAAATAATGAATGGGTAGCTCTGATTGACGAACTCAGGAATCGCGGCATAATCGTATAATCGTCCGCGGATATATAAGAGTTGCAGGCGTATAATGTGTCAGTTCTAACATGAGCGTCGACAAGTTCGGACGATACTCCGCGTTAGGAGTGCAAGTTGGAGAAAACAGAAAAAGAAGTGGATTACCGCAAACACCCGAAGGTGACTATAACATAAATAATAAACGTTTAAAGTTTGTTAAGGATCCAGAAGAAGATGGAGATGCAACAAATTTAAAAACAGTAAAGGAGGAAACATCTACAAGTTTAAAACTCGACAACAACCAACTGTATGATGCAAAATCTCACAGGGTTATTAATGTTGCAAAACCAGTCAACAATGGAGATGTTGTTAATAAAGGCTATTTTCTATCTGCGATGGAATACGCTTTACTGTTGGAAAAGACTAAAAGTGGAAAAAAGTACAATGCTTTAAATTATAAAATAACTAATGTAGCAGATCCAACCGAGGATACAGATACAATCAATAAGCGTTATTTGCATTCTGTAATACCAGAAAAGAAAAAAGATGGATTTTCCTTCTATAAATATACTATAAACGATATTGGATATCCTAAAGAAGAAAGTGATGGTGTTAATATTAAATACATTAAAGATAATTGTATTTTATATAATGGTGCTGTTATTGATTGTCATGGAAAAGTGTTGTCCAATCTGAAAGATGGTTCAACTCCATCGGATGCTGCTACCGTGAGACAAATGAATGAAAGCTTGAAGAAAGGAACATCCGCTTTTGTTAAACAAAATCAGGTGGTGTCAAAGAAAGGTGATGAGTTTGTGCAAGGAAGTGAAAAGTTTACCTTACTACAACTACAAAATAACAAGTGGGATGGAAAAAATAAAAGATTGTCAAATATAAGTTTAGGCACGGAAGAACATGATGCTGTTATTTTAATACAAGTGCCACAACTATCAGCTACTGGTGTTAACTTTATATGTGGAGGTAGACGATTAACCCATGTAAAATCTGGTAAAGATGATAATGATTGTGTTGTTGTGAAACAAACTATAGTTTTAGATAAAATAAATAACTTATATGATGGAAAAAATAGAAGAATATCTAACATATCAGCAGGAATAGCTCCGAATGATGTTGCTACTATTAATCAAGTTATAGCAACCTCTAATAACGATCCATCTATGTATACATGTAATGGTAAACGTATCACAAATCTTGATAATCCAACAGATTACAAAGATGCTACTAATGTAGAGTATGTAATGAATCTTGTAGGTAATGCAGTTGTTGATATGCATAATCATATAATTGGTAAATCAAATCACGATAAAATCGAAGGTGCTAAGAGAGAAAAATGGATTAAAGATACAATCATCGATATATACGGGTAAAGCTTGTGAATATTTAAGTATGGAATACACAAAAAAAGGATTCATTATCATAAAGTATTTCATAGAGTGAAGACGTTGGTTACATAAAACAGCATAATGAAGACCGTATCGCTCAGTCGTCGTCAAGACAGCGGCAAGAGAGGACGTGGTTTAACATCAGCTGCATTATCCCTGCTCAGACGGATTCCAATTGGTGCTGTTGTGAATCGAGCGATAGACGCTTTACCATACGAATTACATCTGCCCGGAGGTTATCAATATTGTGGACCTGGAACTAAGTTGTCAAAACGTTTAGCAAGAGGAGATCCTGGAATTAATAAATTAGATCAAGCTTGCAAAGACCACGATATAGCATATTCAAAGTATAAAGATTCAACAAATAGATCAATAGCGGATAAAATTCTAGCGGAAAGAGCTTGGCAAAGAGTAAAATCAAGTGACGCAAGTATTGCAGAAAAAGCAGCGGCTTGGGCAGTAACTACAGCCATGAAGACGAAAGCTAAATTTGGTGCTGGAAGACGACGTCGCAGAGGAAGACCTGCAAAGAGAAGAGCTCCCAAAAGAGGTGGAAACATTAAGAAGAGACGTCGTAGAACTCGTAAAGCAACAGTAAAGAAAGCTTCTATTTGGTCAATGGTAAAAAACGGAGCAGGTTTATACCTAAGACCGTACCGTGTGTACTAAATAAGAAGAATCAATTGATAATTCCAAATAAAGCCTTAACAAATCATCAGTTAAATGATTATGTAAAATGTTTGAAAATACCATTTTTTCTAGGAGTTTTTATGAAAGATGCATTACCAACTAAAATATGGGAAAATGAAACTGGAACAGTAAATTTGGATTCCACCTATGGTCCAGGCACTCATTGGGTATGCTATAAAAAGCTTGGACAAACCGTTTACTACTTTGACAGTTTTGGCAATCTACCACCGCCGAAAGAACTGCAACATTATTTTCGAAACTCCAAAAACATTTTTTACAATTACAAAAGAGAACAACCTAACAATACTGAAATATGTGGGCATTTATGTTTGGAGTTTCTAGCGAAGAGTGTCAGTCAGCTTTAAGATGTCATCGTATACAGTGTCACTGAGTGGAAATTCATCCACATTGAAAAGTACGCTGTTCCCAGCATTGCGTCTATCCAAGGAAAGATTATGGGAAGCGGCATTACTTGATTTAACTACCTACAACTCAATTCCCAATGTTACGGAAGGAAAGAACAATTTACTACATTATTATGAAACTAAGGATGCTTCAGGAAAAAAGTCAGAATTGAAAATAATTACATTTCCTACTGGAGCTTATGAAATCGATGATATAAACCAATTACTACAAAAACAACTCGGAGAAGAAAATATCACCGTTAAAGGAAACAATAATACTTTAAAAGCAGAAATAACTTCAAAATATTATATCGATGTCAGCTTGGAAAACTCCATTGGCAGTTTACTTGGATTTACAGATACAAAAAAGAAAATATTAACTCCTGGAACTACTCATTCAGGTGATACAACTGTTACAATATTGAAAGTCAATAGTATCGATGTAACGTGTAATATTATACACGGATCGTATAGAGAAGGAGTGAATCAGCATATTTTACATACATTTTATCCAACAGTGGCTCCTGGTTTTAAAATTGTTGAGAAGCCACAAAACTTGATATACCTACCGTTAAACACCAGTTTCATTTCAGACATCGTACTGAACATATTGGATCAAGACGGTGTTAGTGTTGACTTTAGAGGAGAAACGATAACTATACGGATACACATCAGAGCGGCAACATAAAGGTCAACATGGGATTATCATTTAAACCGCAACGGAAGAGTTGGGAGCTCAGTAGCTCCTCGACATTGGAAGAGTTAACATCGGACAACATTCGTTTTCTACAGAAGATTGGATTGAAACTTAACAACGATGGATATCCTGGATATATCTCAAGGACCGACATTCGACGAAACACTATGGGAGAAGGAATATCACACGCACAACCCTTACACTTCATCAAAATTAAACAATAACGATGAAATAAGGATTCCCATTCAACAACAAGATATTTACACATTACCGTGTGAAAGTTATTTGTACATTGAAGGACGGGTATTAAAATTTGATGGAAAAACTGCTTCAACAGTTCCTTTTATAAATAACCCGATGGCATATCTTTTTGATGAAATAAGATATGAGATATCAGGGGTGACAGTTGATTCGACAAAAAAGGTTGGTATAACAACGACATTGAAAGGATTAACATCATTAACACCGCATGAGAAGAATTCAGTAGTCACCGCCGGATGGGTTGCCCCTGATAAAGACACTATAACACCGGATTCCAACGGTCACTTTGATTTTCATGTACCCTTACGATTGCTTTTAGGATTCGCTGAAGATTACAAACGAATAATAATAAATGTCAAACAAGAATTGGTATTACTCAGATTTTCAACTAACAAGGACTTGATACTTGCAGACCCTGCAACTACGGAAGATAAACTGGAATGGCAACTACAATTGGATAAAGTTGTTTGGAGAGTACCTCATGTAAGATTGGCCGATGAACATAGAATCGTATTATTGAGAAAGTTAAAGTCTGACCGTGATATTGTGATGCCATTCCGAAGTTGGGAATTCCATGAATATCCTACACTACCTCAGACAGAACGACAAACATGGACCGTCAAGACATCAACTTATTTGGAACGGGCAAGGTACATAATACTCGGTTTTCATACTAAGCGAAAAGATGTTATCACTGCAAATGCCGGTCAATTTGATCACTGTAAAATAAAGAATTGTAAAGTTTTCTTAAACTCTCAATTCTTTCCGTATGACAATTTGAATGTCATGTTCAGCAAAAAACGTTTTTCCATTTTATACGATAGGGCCTATGTATGCAAGATTTCAATCGTCATATTATGGAAAGACTAATACACCACTATTATCGCCTGACCAGTATTATTCCAAGGCTCCGATAATTGTAATCGATTGTTCAAAACAAAATGAATCGGTAAAAATCATCAAGTGTGGATATAAAAATTGAAATGGAATTTGAACAACCAGTAGCGGATGGAACTTCAGCATACTGTCTAATTCTACATGATAAAATAGTTACTTACACACCGCTGACCGGAATTGTGAAGAATGTACTTTAAAAAGAATTAGTACAACGACTGCAGATTTTTGAGGTTAGAATTATCTGCTTCAATTTTTAAGGTTAGAATTTCGTTTGTGAAAAACAAGTTGAAAACAAACATTTATGTGATTGTATAAATTTCGAGGATTTCACGAAAAACATAAAAGAGAGACAATCATGAGTGGAAAGTTCATTTTATATTCGACCGTCGTATGGGAAACATCGTTCGCAAGATGAGTTCTACTAACGGCGAAGAAAATACACCTCTAATAGATGAGAATAGTTCAGATATAGAAAAACAAGTTGAACGAGAAATGGACGAGTTCCTCAAGTTTAACAAACATAAGAAGAGAGAAGAAGAAAAAGAAGAAGGAGAAGCTGAAAAAGAAGTAAAAAGAAAAAAGGTTGAAGTTAACATTACAACTAATATTTTAACAGAAGTATTTCTTCGGATTTTCTACCTCATTTCTTCATGCATGACGAAAAGTATTTCAGTTGGAATTTTAAAATCATTGGATTATTCACCGATTGTTATTTTAAATCATGGAAATAAAATGGTTACATTCACTGAAACTTCTTGGGAATCATTTATGAAACATTTACATCTTTTGGAATGTTATTTGAGTAACAACACATTTGGAAGAAGAACAAGATTAAGTTTATTGGAATCAAATATTGAAGTTGATATAGTGAAACATCGTGGGGGACAAATGGTTCGCTTCAGAGATTTAACTAGACATGATGTAAAATTACATTTGACTAAAGAAGAATTTTACACTTTAAGTTGTACTACCGGTCCCGTCATCAGATATTTGAAACAACTAATATTTTCAAGTGCAATAATCAAAGACTATCTAATTGATACATTGGACAGACAACCTTTCGTTCCAATTTTATACGGTCCCGTGGATACTTCAATTTTTAATCGAATACCTCAAGAAGTGGATATGTGGAGACAATTGAACAACTATCACACCAACTTTAATATCGACGAAGAAGCGCAAGAAGTTAAAGAAGAACAATCGTGTTTGTAATACAAGTCAGTTGCTGACGAGACTTCATCATGAACAAACGGGTTTCGTTTTCTAATGCGCCACATATAATGGAAGTTAAAAAAGGTATAATTGAATTTCAAGCTTTTCGAGGAAATGATGGAAATTTTATTATAAAAGAATTAGTAATTTTGGATATGAACACATCTGTAGTTTATCATTACTTATTCAAACCTCCATTACCATTCAATAGACTAACAACTAAAGCGAAAGTTACAAACAAATGGTTGTACAAACATTTTCACAACTTAAGATGGGATGAAGGTTTTATTAATTATAACATGATGCCGCACATTATGAATCATTACTGCAAAGAGTTCAAAACTATCTACACAAGAGGATTGGAAAAAGCTAATTGGATACAATCATTTACAAGCAACGAAGTGATAAATGCAATAATAGATAGAGATTTCCAATGCTATTTCAATGAACTTTGTATTTCATCAAAGAGTTTTAAACATCGAAGGTCACAGTGCGCTTTGAAGAATGCCTACCGCTTGAATAATTTCCTTCAACAGAATGGTGGGGGTAATGTCGGTAATAAAAGTGAGAGCGCTACCATGACGCAGCATGAGTATTACTCGAACCTCCGAAGAGACAACATCTCCGACGGACATTATTATTAACAAGAAGATTAACAAGAAGATTAACAATAACATCAAGATGGCATCGCAGAACTTTCTTCAAAATTTGGTTGATCAATTCAACGCTCATTCAAAATCAACAATCTTACCGACGAAGAGATGTTCTGAACTAAAAGAAGAAAAACATTACATCCTACATACAATCAAGAAGATGGACACTTCAGTTGGTGATGCTATTAATTGCACATTGAGCGAGGCGCCGTATACAGTTGGTGACGAACCGAAGTTTCAAATCTTCCTACCGAAACGGTTTGTACAACTTCTACAAAATGAAGATCTTCGAGTTATTCAACCTGGCGCACTCTATTTAGTTTCACACGGACCGAGTGGAAACAACTCAACTGAACTAACTATTCATGGTAACACCTACTACTAACTAGTTTGTACATAACTTTGTAAATATATATGTTTGTAATGGTTTCTCAATAAAGATGATATAAAACAAAAAAAAAATAAAAGAAGCAACATATTGTTATGTCTTTGTACATAGCAATATGTTGCTTTTTTTTAAATTCCACGGGATGACCTTGACCCAATTTTGTGTGATAATAAAAGTGAAAATCAACTTGTGAAATTCATCAGTCTACGACTACCTTTCGTACCGTACACATCTCGCTCTCTATAACTAAATACAAAACTTCAACATGTCCCTAAAGGTCAAGTGTGCATCTTACGATACCAACACCATTACGAGTTTTGAACAACTTGAAGATTTAACCAACGAAATGCGAGTTTTACTTACCTGTGGTTATCACTTAACTGTTGATGTTAGTGCTACTAATGTAAGGATGTTTACTAAAAAAATACTGTGATGATGAAGTATTTCTTTCAACACAACCTACAACATCTTCATCACCGACTGGTCAACATAACATCAAGTTCCACAAGTATTACCAATGTTAAATAACTTTTAACAAATAAAACTAAGGAATCACGTGATCAATGTCAAGTTAATAAAAAGGGAATGATACTTGTATAACTAATCATTCGCTTCCCGACTCTCGCTGCGTCAACACCTAATTTTAAATATGTTATACAGAATGATGATCGAACTTGATGGAAAAATCTATGGAAAAGATTACAACACCGTTGAACAAATGACTGAAGATTTAAATATATTAACTAAAGAAGGATATCAAGCTAAATTAATTTTAAAATTTCCTGAAGTACATCCGCTATTGACTGAAGAACTTATCGCTATGGCTAAAGCGGAGAGAGAGAAAAAGGCTGAAGAAAACAAACAGAAACAGACAAAGTCTGAAGAAGATAAACAGAAATAAACTTCTTAAGTATAAACATTCCTTACATTAGTAAGGTATAATTTTTTAAAACTTCGTTTGGATGACCTTGAAATTACCCCCACCACTTTTTGTAGTACATAAAACTGACTATTCAACACTATACACTCTTATTCTTTCACTGGACTCAGCAGCGTCAACATGGAAGAACAAAAGTACAAGTACGAACCTCGTTACTGTTGTGAACAACAGTGTACAGATTTAGGACCAATGATGGTGGACGGGTTAGCTTGCACTAAATGTGAATTTTTTGGATCTTGTTACTGCAAGTGCAAAACAAAACAACTACCGCCACCGGAATTGCGAACTTTCAAATTTTACAAATCAAGATATTTTCATACATGCTGTCCTCAAAGATGTTTCAAATTTCATCCTCTCGATCTAGCTCATTGTCAACGCACCAAGTCTCATCAAGATGATTTTTGTACACATATGATAAAAAGATGTAAATACAGATCAGATTGGTATTCCGATCCTGTAGAACCATCGAATGTGTAATTTCAGTTTTACACTCTTTTTTAAAACTTCAATTGGATGACCTTGAGATTTCCCCCACTACCGGTTGTAATTTTTATATAATATTATATTCAACTTTAAATCATTTCACTTCCAACACTCTAACTAACAACATGGAAGCAAAATTTATCAAGTTTGAACATATAATAACTGAGAGGGAGGAGATGGAAGAATTGTTTCAAAATTTACTTTCTATCATGGACAAATATCCTATGAGATGGTTCAGAATTGTGGTTAAATCCTGGTGAGTTATTTTCTTCATCGTCATCATCACAGAGTGAGGAAGACGAAACAACTAATTCAGTTAGTATAATTGAATTAAAAGACGAAGAAGAGGAACTTAGCTATTTACTTGGTCACAAGATAATGCTCAACAACAAATAAGCCTCCTTCCTAAACGCTGATCTTCATTCAATCGCCAACTCTCGCACGATGAACAACTCTCCGTTGGCACGAATGAATTCTAGTTTCGAAGTAAATTCTAAAGAAGATTTGCAAGAAATATTTAATACTTTACACGAAATTGTTAGTAAATTCAACACTGTTAAAATGAATCTGGAAATAACTTACGCCTGTCCTATTTGTGATAAGGTTGAAAGTTCTGATGAAGATAGTTTGCTGAATCTTACTCCACTTACACCTCTACAATCAGACACGACAACAACAAGTACGGAAGCAAATGGTGAGCAACCTCCTTCCCCCACCACTTCTTTGTGATTCAACTTCCCCCACCACTTCTTTGTAATTCAACTTCCCCCCACCACTTCTTCGTTTAACTAACGTTCCTCGCTTTCACTTCTCATTCCGTCTCCAACATTTGAACTATCAACATCACTTGTTTCAAAATTTCAAACACCAAAACAACACTAATGATGGATATGATGGATGAAGTTTCCTTCGTCACAAGGATGGAAGAGGAAAAAATGAAAGAAGAAAAATTGAAATTGGAAATTAAACGTTTGCAATTGGAACGGGAAAACCAACTCGAGATATTACGTTTCTTCAAACTTGTCAAATACGTCATCTGGGGACTCTGCCTTTACCTTATCCTCGTCGTCGGCGTTTGCTTTTACAACTCCGTATTTCATCACAAAAATTCAACCTATATTGCACATTGATTGTATTTGTTTTTACGAATAAAGTTCAAAACTTAAATCTACCTATCCCGCTATCACCGGGTAGTTCAACTCTCAGAACTATTTCCTGTGCTAGCGGGATAGGCTTTTTTAAAACTTACTCGGGATGACCTTGACATACTTTCCGTAACCCAATTATCAAGTTGAATTTCAGTTTTAAACTAACTTTTAATTTATGCATACCTCCCCCTCATTTAATATACGACCGGAAGCTGTGTGCCCCGGCACGTGGCTTCCGGGGCAGCTGACCTGAGCCAGAAGTAACCAAATCTAACTACTAACTTATCAGTTAAATTTCAAGTGGTTGTTGATTTTCCATCTAGAGTGATACAGGGACAGTTGACTAAAAGTAGAAACTTTGATTTGTTTTTTATTTAAGATAATTAAAGTTAGTTAAGTTGATGTTGGGGAAATAAAATCAAGTTAGAAAAACAAAGGTTGGTTTTAATTACAGAAGTTTTACATTATTCATAGTGTTTTTATTGTATATTGTTTATCTTACTATTTTATCATAACGCCTGTTTTTATTTACATATAACAAACAAAAGTGAATTTGATGATATTTCAAATTTAATAGCTTTGCACAGTCCGGTGACGCAACAAGATTCATAAGAACAATTTTATTTTACCTTCATCAAGAACTGTCATTTCTTTTCATGGTGTGTGTCCTTTTATGGTTGAAGTTATCATCTTAATCAAAGAGTGTAGAAGAGTTTAAATGTTTGGATTATCTTTTTGTTATTTATTAAGGTTACCGTTGTACTTCTAGTTACCATCTCTGCTCGTAGATAGTTTAGAAATTCTTCCAAAACGCCAACTTCTTCTGGATAAATTAGAATGCATTCCTATTGGTATGATATCCCGATAATAGGGTATTGTTGGGATTGACAGTGAGTCTGCTTTATTTCATTATTTTACTTTTATCTTAAACTAATTAAATAATCTCTTTTCCAAAAAAAAATTTTAAAAGTTTTTCCCGTTTCATCCAAATTCCAAGCAAGTTGGCAGTCTTAGAAGCCATCTAACCTGGATCACTTAATTTTTTTGCCTAGCTCTTTTTCATTAATCCCAATTCCATTTTTGACATGTAAATTTAAGAAATGGCCCGGAGTTATAATGTGATTCGAAAAACTCGCTTCATTTTAGGAGACAAACACCAAAGCTGTTGATTTAGTAGTGCTTCTACTTTTCAATAAATGTAGTTTCCAGCTGACATTCTGTTATAATTAATGGAAGTTGAGGACCCTGAGACTCTGCAAAGAATGACTTAGAAAATCAGCTGATTGGAAAAACGAGGGGGAAAATCGGCAGAGTTGCCAAACCCCAGGGTTTTTCCAAAATTTCCCCGCAATTTATTAAATTTCCCTGTAGTGCTGCCATCTTATGTCATACAGTATATTAAATCACAGGTTATACACTATAATATGTTATGTCACTCTTTATAAAATAACAACTAAAACACTAGGAATAAGAACATATGGATTGTTAAAGAACAAGCACATATGGATCGCTAAAGAACAAGAACACCTAAATTTCTAGGAGCTAATTTTTCTCGTTGTGCATCTTCTAAAAAATACACCACCGTCTCGAAAATTAAAATAAAAAAACTACATGTTAAAAATGGTATAGTTAATGCACTATGATTAGTTACATTTGATCATGTAATGACCATATAAATGAGGACGAAGTTACGTTGTTTTCTAAATAATAGTTGAATTATTTGTGATGTTACGTGCAGACAGTCACACGTTAAGACAAGGAGAGGGCACGAATGTTATACTGTATGTCTGGGCCAGACAAGGCTGTTGCAGACAGGTCAATTATCCTGGGCTGGAACATATTGAAGAGATTGCCATGTGGTCGGTGTATGTATATGACCATAAACACAAGATCTCGGCCAGTCAGAGTTGTTATGGAAATTGTAGTGGAGACAATGGGAAACTTCGACATTATTTTACGTCCAGAAAAAAAAAACGGAGGCTTGGTTTTGTTTAGAGACACTATATCTTCAAGCCCTGTTGGATTATTGTACATTTTGATAGAGCACTTTCCAAACTCTTGTTTAGTTACTTTCCAGCTTTGACCTGCTATTAGATAGCAGCATTCATTAATAACCCAATGACAAATTAGGCCTAAAATCACACGTTCAAAAAGCTATTAACTTTTCACAAAAATTTCCAATCGAGTGAGTAATGAGTGACTTCTCACCAGTTTTAAAACTTAAAAATAGTTAAAAACTTCAATTATCTTACCAGGTGGGAGATTTTTTAAATTAATTTTTTTAAAGATTGCACATGGATACAGTTTTGATGCAGTTTTATCAGTAGTTATCAACGCTTAGCAAAAGATGTCACATAATACTCAATCCCTGTTTCCCATTGCGAAGTAAGCAGTTTGGATTAAATATTAACTTGGTATGCATTATTAAGTCTTAAAATGACAGTAACATGATTAAAAACTTAGCATTGTGCGACACTACGTCGACGAGACCCGCCAACAGCGCTGCCCTCGCGCTGACTAACTATAAATTGTTGGTGAATTTTGTTAGATTTGAACCTCGATGATAAGTAGTTAACTTCTCGCAAGCAGTGTTTGTAATGTTTTTGAATTTATTAAAAAATGTATTCGTTTGAAAATATCTATTTTAACATAAACAATATTAGTTAAAATAAATCAAATCACTGATTCCAGACAATGTTTGAATTGATGAATTGAGTTTGAATTGCTGCATTTGCAGAGTATGCAGGTCTGCTGAGTGAGGGTTGTTTGTGAAGGTGTAACGGCGGCGGCAATCAGCCCTGTCAACAATGTGTTTGCAGCTGACGCTCTCGATCATCTGCTGTATTGTAAACAGTCTTTACATGCCGTTTCCCGCAAAATAGTCGAACACATTCAAAGTCTAATGTAAATAACTAGTGCACGTGTTGCTCGATATCGAGCAATTTATTTTGATACAATACAAAAGTTACATTTAGTTCTAAATCAATGACATCCGACTAATCCAATATTGTGAATATCAGTGATCACCAAAAACTTCAGCTGTATTTTAACAGGTGTTTAAAACTGTCAAACCACTCTCAATGTTATTCTAAAGGTAGCATTCCTAAGCGACGACTCTAGCGACTCCTGTCGTACGGCTGTAGCCCATAGAAATATAAACATAGTTTATATTTCTATGTTGTAGCCGCGCGACTATGACTCATACTGCTTCGCATATTAGTATACGAAACCCATTCCTATGACGCGACTGGCGCCGCGCGACGGAAGCGGCTCTAGTGAGGCGGCTCGAGCCGTACGACTAGACTGCTTGCATGAGCAGTCTAGTCGTATCAGCCGCGACGACCGGAGCTATGTTTTTGTGCTTATTCCTATTAAATAATGGATGACGATAAACTTATTGAACTGGTGCGTGATCACCCTTGAATATTTATTCCTAAACGCCCTATGTACAAGGAGTACAAGCAAGAGAGAATGTCTGGACTGAAATTGATAAACAAATGGAATGTTAAAAATAAAATATAAATGTTATCTATTAATTTAAAATAAAGAATACACAAATAGTAACATAGAAAAATGTGTAATAAGGAAAAATATGAAATTATTTTATAGTCTTCTAATTAGTAAAAAATAAATTATTAAAAACAATAAAATTTCATTTTCATTTTGATTAAATTTCAAATAGAATTAAAATAACGTTTCCTTTTTAATTACATGTTAGTTAATGGTCATATAATTTAAATTGAAATTAGAAGTATATTCAAATGGAAATTTCAAAAAATAATGTTCAAGTAAAAATGTATTTAATTACATTTTATTTATTTTAAATTAGGAATAAAAAATAACCAACAATGTCTCTTCTTAGTCATCTTCTTCTTAATAAGCCTAACACCAACACCCACTGCTCTAGTCACTGTATAGGAATTTGCCTGTCGGCTACAGCCGTAATGGCTATAGCCGTAATAGTCAGCGCGAGTATATCCGTACGGTTGGAGTCTCTAGAGTCGTCGCTTAGGAATGCTACCTTAATAGGGAATTTTCAAATTTAGTTTGTAGACAGCACCCTTATTTTAAATCCGATTCTCATCAATTTTTTGTAGAAACAACTACAGACCAAGCCCTATCAAACAACACAAAAAAGCCCTTATCGTATTAAATAAGTATAAGATAAGATTAGTTTGCTGAAAATTTTTAATGTTATAAACACTTATTGTTCTATACCCAAATAGGGTTTACAGGTAAGCTCCAAAACAAAAAAAAAGGTTTTACACAACTAGTTTGATAAAAGGACGACAAAATAGTTTGGTTGAGCGGCAATAATTGAGTAGACTATAAATTAATTGTGTTATGACGTACTGTAAATACGATGAAATTGTAACCCACCAAGATAGAATATATTGAAACAGTATGTACTAAAAATAAACAGTTATTTCCTATTATGAAATTAATGAAATTTGTACCTTACGCCATAAAACACATAAAATATACATGCTATAAAAATTCTCACGTCACATCCCCAGAAAACTCGTATAAAACTAATCTAATCATAAGCAATAATGAATTTAAAGCAAATTGTATTATTACATTATTCGCTGCCACATTCGCTGGAAGCCAGAGAGCCGTTTCTGACTTAGTTTATTGTATTATTCAAATAGAAACCTTTTATGGAACTTCATCTCACTGAATATTACACTCTGGACATTAGAATGCATTTCCTCCCGTCACTGTATAATTGTATACTTCAATTGCTCTCTTACTTTATATTATAAGTGGAATAATTAAAATTCTAAAGCATTTACATCCCATTAAAGGCGTACCTCTTTTTTTATATACTTTTTCAATGTATGAAAAAGTTGTTTCAATCCTCAGTTAAAAAAGTTCAGCAGTTTGATTTCAATACGAAGTTTGAATACCTGCCAATTAAGGATGTGTTATCCACTTGAGGTCTGGTTTGCGGCATCATACTCTATTAATTTGTTTTACCTTTAATTTTATGTACATAACAACCTATGCTTACCTTTTTATGCTTAATTTCCTACTGACTCCTAAGTAGAAAATTTTCTCTAGTCTTTTATCTATTAACTAAAATCTAAAAACTTTTATCTATTAATTAAAATATCATGTCGTTTCCAGACATTCATGCAAACGGGAGTAAGCCGTTGACTAAATACACTCTGTTTAAATGGTACTCTGTTTAAACACGTATTTAAGATACGTAGAGCCAAGAGAGCTCAGCATAACAGCTCGCTCTAATTGTGTTATTTGAAAGTAAAGGACTACATTTACATTACGCTACGCAGCAATGGTTATGGCAGCTAGTTTTCAGTATAAAAGAGATATACTGTAACGGTAATGAAGAGTACCATGATTGTTTTGAAATGCATGAAGTTGAATTAGAAAATATCCATACTACTTTATAACTTTTTTTACGCTGATGACACATTTTTGTCATAGGAATAAAGTTAGTTGGAAACGTCGAGGGGAGTTCAGCCATGGTGTAGGGTCTGTAACTTTAACGCCGTATAGCCCTGCGAAGCATCAGTCCTACCCACTGCGTTTTATTTCATTAATACTAAAAAAATGTATCAATAATTTTTTTAACATTTTCTCTTTAAAAATACAAGTTTTTATAAATAATTATCAACCTTTGGAATTCGTCGAAGATTCACAACAAACTTTAAATGAAACAATCATTATTGTTAACTGTTGGTTAAAGTTTTACAAACCAGCACAAAACTATGCACACTAACAACACGATCCCTGAAGAATTTTACTAACTATATTCAAATATTTTTCAGTGACATTTAGTTATTCGTCTCTGCAAACAAAACTCCGAGGTGACTTCATTGGTCAAGTTCCAATCATTGATTTGTAACAGATTACCTCCTAGGAACCGCCACTTGGTTTTTCAGTTTGTGTATTATTGTCGGGAGATGACTGGGAGATGACTTGTTGGCCACTGAGGGGGTTGGGGGCGAGGGGAAATTTATATTCGAAACCTACCGGTCATTTGGTTAACTAAGGAATAAAAACAAACTTAGACTGTACTATTCTACATAAAAAGTTTTGCTAAAAAAAGTAAACAATTATCTTTGTTGACAAACCAGCTAGCTCATTTCTAATTCAGTGTAGTGAAAGACAGCTGACTGCAAAATAATAGAAAACATCGTAGGGAAGCTGTATGTTTTTGGTTTTGTGGAATAAAAAAAAGAAAAAAAAGGAAATTGTACTGGCCAATGGCATGCTTCAGCATCCCCCTCACCCCGCAACCCAATCACTGGCCAACAAGTCATCTCCAGACAATACCTTACCACAATATAAAAATTCCACACTTTTAAAATTGAGACATGGCTTGAAAATGAGATAAAAATGTGATACCTTATGGGTTTAATACAGGAAATTTTAATATCGTAATTACTAACTGTATCTTTAATTATTTCACCACCTCACAAACTGCAATACATGGTAGAAGTCATGTAAAACTTTAATATAAACCTAAAATTTGCATAAATAAAATATTAAATTAATAAAATAATGTAAATTCTCTGTAACAAAACTTCAGTTTGGAAATAAATTTGACTTAAAATGGCTATAATTTATGTAATTTATAAAATTTAAATATACATGCTACTAACTTTTCTGCTTATATTACTGTTTGTATTATTAGTATAAGATGACACCAAAGCTGTTGATTCCAAGGTTTTACGAACTAATCTGAAAAAATCACAATGTATATTTTTCAATCCTTAAAATACGTATATTTAGGTCGATACACATTTCCTGTATTACCAATAAAAAATGAAATAATCTGAATATGACCTATTTGTATTCTTTAACATTTTGGCGATAGTCGATCAATCAATTTAAAATAAAACTTGTTGCTTGTATATCTGTACCAGGGGCACTTTTAACTTGTTACTTGGACCCCATTTTTGTTGTTATCTTACACTCTAAAACAAGCTCTGTTTGTACGGGCAAACTTTTTTCGCTCCAAGGATTTTTAATTTTTTGATTGAGTATGGGGGTTTTGGCCACCAGAAATCGATTGGAGCTGGTCCCATGTCTGGGGAAAACCCCGTTTTCGTCCTAGAGTTTTTTCAAAGTTTCCATGTTATCCTTATGGAGATTTTTAAATTTAACAAAAATCAGCTGATAGCTGTGGATATAAACCAATATGTTACATCTTTAACCTGTAGCTTAGGAAAATTATACCAAAGTGCAGCACCCTTCAGCTTGGTGAGTAAGCGAAGAAAAAGAGCTCGCCTTAAAAAGGAAGAGGGCGAGTGAGCGAAGCGAACGAACTTTGTGTGAGAACGAAAGTAATAATTTTACCGAGCTTATGCTCGGTCCCCCTGGTACTAACATTTTAATGTTCAAATCAGAGATGAAAGCGTGAGAGGAGGATAAAAACGGATAGGATTGTCGCTAGTGATGTGATGTACATTTTTCTCGCTTGTCAGCAGTGTCTGTCTCCCGGAGCGGAAAAGCCCTTGGAGTTAAAACTTTGCATCTGTTATTAACATAATGGACTTACCTGCCTGTCGAGGAGACTCACTTTGCCTAAAAATAATAAAAAACCACTTAAAAATTTAATATCAAACATAAAATTTAAGAGATTCAACAACTTTTACATTGATGAATTTGATATAGGTAATATTAAAAAAATATTTTTTGTGATATATCATGATATATTTTTATCTACGAAAGCTGTAATATCTTACTCAGTATCGGTAGTTATGTAATATGGAAATCATGAATTGTTAATTATCTTATATTCTAGATGGTTTTTTAGGTACCATAATCATGAATTTTTTAATTGTCAAACGTTGTTCTTAGATTTTACACTACTAAGTAAACAGAAAAATATAATAAACTATTGAACTTAAGTATTTTATTTATTATTATTATTATTATTATTATTTTACAGACACTTATGTCATGAGAAAGGTAAAAAATAGAAACTGTATTAGTGTTACCAATCGTCACTTTTCAAAGACCTTTTTGACCTCATTCATCAAGTTATTAATAATGTTGCCTTCAATTGTTATAAATTGATATAGATAGATAAGTTAGTAGGCCCTATTGTTACTCGTTAAAATTATTTAATGTTAATACCTTGTAAAATTATACGCTTGTTGAATATGTTCCACATTGTATTCTAATATTGTTATCTTAATGTGATTACATTTCCATTAAATTTTGTTATACATATGATTGTAGTAGAATTCGTTTGTTAATGTTATATATTCAATTTTAATGATATTATATTGTAACGGTTCACTGTTAATGTTAATTAATAATTTTGGAACTTCTGATATTTCTATTCGTTTGTTTTGAACTTCGATGAGCTTCGATTTCAGGGATTGATAGACCTATCGTTTGTAAAAATTAAAAAAGGTTCTAGGATAGTACCTTGGGGAACATCATAGTTAATAGCCATCCATGTGATTAAAGTTAACTCTAACTAAAACTGTAAGCTGTTTTCGATTAGTCAATAATTTTAATATTTTTTTAATCTGATGACTAATCAGATTGTCAAAAGCTCAAAATATAATAACTAAATTATTACAAATAATGTTTTTTTAAAAGTGACTTTACAAAATCATTTTATATGTATTTTTTTGTGTTAACATCAAGTGTACTTGATTGCGTAAAAATTTGATAAAATAAACGGTATCAGTTAACTGACACATACTTTCTCCCAACAATATAAAAAAGATGTTAAAAGCTTCAAACATTAATGTCTTGATGACTCAGTCGGATAGCTACCGGCTGAGCAGCGCTCGTTTGACCCTACGCGCGTCTGTGACTTTTAACAACGTACTGCGTTTACCGCTAAACGAAAAATGGAATTTTCTCCGCAACCACTTGACGTAAAGCAATAATTTAAAATACTAGATTATTTAGTTTTTTGAGCTTGATTTAATGGTGATAAGTAAAATTTATTTCAAGGCAACAGCTATTTGAAAATCCAAAAAATTGATTTTTGAAACACTTTTTACTCTATAACTTTTGAACGCGAGTTTTCTCGGAGATGCAGGTGGTGTCATTTTATTCGCCATTTTAAGCTTAATAAACCACAAAATTTTAATCAAAATCGTTAGAGCCGTTTTTGAGAAATTTTGATTTTTGACGATTTTTGAGGGTTTTTGGGGTAAAATACCCTTAAAAATAAAAAATTTAAAAAAATGAAAAAAACGCCTGGAATTATTGTGGATTTGGACCTATGTACCAAATTTCATTAAAATCGGACAATTAGGGCATTCTCTAGCTCTGTTTACATCCTGACACACACACACACACACAGACAGACATCACTCCGAAAACCACTTTTTTGGACTCAGGGGGAACCAAAATGGATAAATCCACCAACAACTCAAATTCAAAAATTTTGACGAAAACAATACTTTCTCCATATACTATGGTATAGAGGGAGAAAGTAAAAAGGTAAATACATGTCCATTAAATTTTTTTGTAAATTTTTAAGTGTTTTATCTAGCTTGGTGGTGTGAAATTATGTATTGTATTTCTTCACACCTCTTTGCTATCAGGCTCCAGAGCCGTAAAGGGCCATTATTCAGTCGTAATGTTGTCGCGACGGCAGGGATGGTGACGATGAGGACGACTCGCTGATTGGAGAACACCAACTCAACTAACCAAACCATACAATCTGTTCTCGCTCCGTGTTTTAATGAGTTTGGCCAAACAACATCACTTCATGTGTTGTATTTGTTCGTTAGTCTAAAACCGTTATGGATCCAATCAATGTAAAAAATTAGTCAACTTCATTCTTTGTTTTATTTTAAATTCACTATTTCACTGTAGTTAAGAGAAGTAACAAAATCTCTGAGTATGTAAGTTTAACAAACTCATGCTGCAACGAAAAGTTTTTACTTTCCCTATAATTGATGAAGGAACAAAGTTTCCCGTACTCTTCTATCTTTTAACAATACACGGACTCTTGTTTAGATTCATAACTTTTATATTCTTCACAATTATGTGCTTATTTATCTTTTAAATTTCATAACAAAATGTTTTTATATAAATAATATTTGTACATCAGGCTCCCTAAGAAAATACTAAATGGAATTTGTTTCACCTCACCCAAAAATACAATATGAAAAGACGTATTTATTTAATTTTTTCCTTCAACATGTTAATATTTATTTTATGTAAACATGCTGGTATATTACTGAAACCAAGGTGAAAAGGGAGAAAAAGCGCATTCAAGATTAATAATAGGCCTGTAAAATAAATACATTTTATTCTTGATTTTTTATACTTAAGAATTATTTTAATAAATTTAAACTGACTTGAGAACCTTTAAGGTCAAAAATATTATTATTCTAAAGGATAGGCTACTCAGATTTTGTTTAACTAGAAAGCATGTTGTTTTGTGTGGAAAGATTTTCCCCTACTCAGAGTTGAGGCAGAAATCCCGCCCAGGGCTGAGGGCTGGATATTACCGCTGACATGGGAAAGGGCTTTTAGCGTAAGTACCTTAATGGGCTGCAGATTAAATCTGTTTTTATAAAGCTGCACGCTGTTGCAACTAGTTAAACATAAAAGGCAATACCAATGTAAGTCTTCATTCATCTTAATATTTTTTTATTAAAACGGAAAAATGTAGCTAAAATCTATTCATAAAAATTCATGAACATTTTGTGATGTATAAATCGCTTACTAATATTGAGAAATTCATGTTATGTACTACTTTCAGTTTACTTGTAACAAATAAATTTGCTCTAAATGAATTGTTGCATCTATTTAATTAGTTTAGGTAAATATTTATCGACAAGATTATACAGCATTTACCAGAAAGAAATTTTTTATAGAAAGAATATTACTAGAATGAAATCTTTGGAAACTTTTTCCTAGTGCAGTATCGAACAGTATTGTTTGGTTAATTGTTCTATTATTATTTATTGGTTCCAAGAGATTTATGTTATGAAACACATGCATACTAAGAGACAGACTAACTAGTCATTTAGATTATTTAGGCATCGCAATTTGTTATATGGTTTATAATTTTCTCAACCTAAGGAATAAAATAAGCACACAGCATCTTTCCAGAGAGTTTGTATACACCCTGTGTACATTATGATAACTTGAGTTTGTTTTACTCAATGAATCAGTATCAGTGTTTATTTATTTTTATTTCATGGCATACATTAGATACATTCCTTAAGACACTCATACAAGGATTTAAATGTGTCTAACGCTACACCATTTTTCTAAAGAAACTGAATTTTAACATCGCTGGGGGAGGAGGGCCGCTTTCCCAAGTAAGTTAAAATCACTTATAATCTATAAATGGAGTTAAATTCAATATTTAACTTTTTTTAGATTTAAACTTAAGTTTAAATGAAACTGACTTAAGCAAAGCGGCCTGAGAAGCTTTAGTTTAAACAATTTTATATTTCGGCTTGGAATATTCATCGGAATAATCTGTACAGTACTTGTCCAGTAGAAGATGAACTGATGAAATGTATAAAATGCCACAAAACTAATATAAACTCTTGAAACACAATTTAAATTTCAATAAGTTTTCTGGTGAGAATATTACATTGAAAATTGAATTATATTGTTAGAGAATCTTCGCAACTTTCATTTTACTCATAACTGTCCTTCCATTCCATATTTCCATATTTTATTGCTTTACTTGTTTACTTGCTTCGATTGAGCCTTTAGGAATTAAAATGGATAAAACTGCAATAATAAAGTCATTTTACTACAGTATGTATCAGAAATTTCATTAAACTAAATTTTGTACCAAAAACAAAATTGCCAAGTGTCTCAAATCGAATGATATCATTGTTATTTGGCAATAACATAAAATATACTACAAATTATAATAAAATAGTCCCGCATGGATCTCGTCAGGACCTGTGTGTCGAACCAACTCCTTATCTATAAAATGTCAATATTATTTGTCCTTAAAAAGAGATCAAATATTTACAATAAATTACTATATCTTGAACTACTGTTTCAAGGAAACAATTAATAAAAACTAATTTTATAGATAACAATTATATATAAAAAATTACAAATTGTACTATCAGCTGTATATTACAAACATGTACGGGAAATTATTGTTTCGTAAAAAAAACTTTAATTGATTTTTGCTGCAACAATGAACAAAGAAAATAGACAATAAACATTAAGAAAGCCCGTCAAATAGTGAAGTGTCAAGTTAAAGTAACATCAGCAAATTTATTCACAGGTTATGATACTATGAGAAGCCCCTGGTGGGCAACCTCCAAGAGCCCTTCAAGTTGTAGACTAATTATTCTTTTATATACTGACAAAGGTAACTGAAGGTCTCTTATTTGTTAAGGAATGTTCCTACTCAAGAAATTAGATATATAATAGGCATTTTTTCAATTTGTAAATTGGAAAACTCTTGGAACCTAAACTTACATCGTCTCCTAATGGTTAGTAATCGTGATCATGATTAATCAATGCTGAGTTAATGGTGTAATAATCATGCTCCCCCATGGATGTAGGAGTAGACAGTAAAGTTTTAATGAAAAACATGATGTTTCCTCTTATCATCTATTACTGAAATGCCAGTTTTAAGACACAAAATTATTCCATAGAAAAGTAGTAACTAACTACTTAAAGATCAAGCCATCATGAGTTAATGGTGTAATAATCATGCTCCCCCATGGATGTAGGAGTAGACAGTAAAGTTTTAATGAAAAACATGATGTTTCCTCTTATCATCTATTACTGAAATGCCAGTTTTAAGACACAAAATTATTCCATAGAAAAAAGTAGTAACTAACTACTTAAAGATCAAGCCATCATGAGTTAATGTTGTAATAATCATGCTCCCCCATGGATGTAGGAGTAGACAGTAAAGTTTTAATGAAAAACATGATGTTTCCTCTTATCATCTATTACTGAAATGCCAGTTTTAAGACACAAAATTATTCCATAGAAAAAAGTAATATTTAACTACTTAAAATTACCCTACAATTTAGCTAGCTGCTCACGAATTATAACAACTACAACTTTGAGTTAAGTGCCACCAGAAACCCAAAAGTCAATCTCCGGCTAAAGGAAGAGTTCCATATTAGTGTGAAGAGAGTTTAGATTCACTTCGCTGGAACTAACAGTTTACGAATAAACTTTAACTACAACTTTTATACGTCAAACATTTTTATTTATACAGAGAGCGATGGAATATGATCTTAACACTATAAACAACAAATGATTCACCTTAAAAAAGACTGGTTGTAAATAGTTTTAATTTAACATATATTTCCTAGGGTAAATACCCTTATAACCTCAAATACACTCAACAGACTAGAATGCACTCAAGCTGATTTAAAGCTAAAGGGTTTTAAGTGGGTGTTTTTGTGTAGTTATTGCTGAAAATATAATGTGTTTCTTTGTGATAGGAATTAAATCTTGAAATTGCAAAAAAAATTAATTTCTTATTTAAAATATGTCTAGTGATGCACAACAATCACTAAAAAATCAAAAGGAATCGGGAATGAATGTTTTGCTTTAAGCCTAAGCTCTTCCAAAATTTCCGTTACCTCGTTGTCTATAGGTATTTAATTGAATATAAAAAATACTCATAGAACCATACTGTAGAAAAATGTCTTGATAGTCAAATATCGTATTTTATCTCAATTTTTATACAAAATAAGATAACGAAAAATAGAAAGAGCCCTAATTTAGGTAACTGTATAAATTATTTTTTTAAACAGTCACTACATTTTGATTTTGCACATATAATACCATACTAAAATTGCACAGAGCATTGCCATACCAAAATTTAGAGTCACTTACTGAGTAGCAAAATAAGTATCTAAATCACATCAAGAGTTTTAAATATATTAACCAAAACGGAGTAACAACCGTTGTGACTGCTTTAAATAAGCAACATGTGTTTTCCATTAGAAATTTCCATAAATAATTGCGTAAATGTAGAGCAATTTCATTCTTTTATATTTCACCACAGCTAAATTATACACAGAGAACAGCAAGTTGGGTGGAACTGTAGACATTTAAGAATTACTTATCATGAATAGAGAAAAATATGAAAAAAAACATTAATTTATTTGTTCCCATACCTTTATTACATTAACTACAAGAAACATTCAATCTGTGTATTCACGTTAAAAAAGATTAAACTGCACAATGCAATATCAAATAATCGTTATATAATGTAAACCAGAAAAACTTATCAGCTTGCACGCTTATGATTTAGGCAAGGAGGTTTGCCTTAACACCTTCGTGCACGGACTGATCCATTAGGCTTCCGTCCATTAGGATCCCATCAATGTCTGATGCGTTTTGGATTTGCCTTTGGTACAAGACTTTCATTGTTAACATTTACCCTGTTTAAAATCTTTGGATTTGAATATGATTAATTTTTCGGTCATTCTATTTTGTTGATCTAACATCAACAAGAGATAGTTTCAAGTTTGTAAGTCTTAATAAGATCAACCATTAAAGATAATTTGCAAATCTGTACCTTGTCTTTCAGGTCCAAGGGAGTGTTGCTCGAAATCAAGCAATTTAATGTAGACTCTCTTTTTTAATTGCTAAAATTGTAAAATAAGTAAAATTACATTTACTTTTAAATCAATAACACCCTACCAATCTAATATTATAGTTATGAGTACCTAATTGGTAAAAACACCATTATTTCTGCTAACGATGTTAAAAAACTAAACCCAATTTTTATACTTGAACGTTTTGTGAATGCAAAAATACTCTTAAAATTATAATAATTTGTGTATTAATTAATTTGTGTAGTTTATTATTGTTATTGTTTTACCACTTATTGTTGGTTATCCACTAAATTATTATTATTAGTTGTTGCTCACTTATTTATTGTTATGTGTTTTTGTTTAATTGTTGTTGTTACAGTACTGTAATGTTATTGTTACAATTATTAAAGTATATTGCTGGTTTTGTCGCTTTTAGTTATTTTTTAGTTTTAGTCATGTCCATCTTGAGGCTGTCCATTGTAATTGTTATTTAATTTGTACTACTAGTGTAATTAAAGTTATTGTATAAGTTAATTAATTACTGTCACCGAAATTACCTTACTTGCGTATTATAACGCATTTAGAGCAACGTTGAAAATTAAAAATAAAATTTTGCGTTAACCATGTTATTTACTGGTTGTTACAAAAAATCTGATAATAAACTGGTAAATAGGATTTCTAACCCCAAATATCAAAGTATAATATCAGTTTAAAACTGAAAAGATATGGTGGAATATTAATTGTATTTTTAATGTATTAATAACAAACCATATATTAATCGAATACCGGCTTGAAAACACTTCAATTATTCAAATACTTTTGTTAACTTAACAAATCACAAGATTTTTTTTTTTAATTACGTAAATCAATAAATACGATTTAGTGTAACTTAGTTTCCTTAAGTTGTTAACAAATGCATTTATTAAATGCTTACTACATTATTAAAAATCCAAAAAAACTTAATGGGTAAAAACTAGTGTGAGAGTGACCAATAAATGAATAAATGGTCATTATGAGAACGAAACTTTACTTAAAAAAATTATAGTATTTTCAGTAAACTCTAGATATATTCTTGAACTATTAGTATATTAACTTCAAAATTTAAAATGATATAAAAATATTTATATTTTCCTCCATTCGAAAAGTTTGGACCAAAGTAATTACATTTCGCAGCCAGAGTGTTGGTGTACCTCTTTACCGATCCTGGTGTACGTGACTGCCGTTACAATATATCTCCCGAACGGAGCGGCGTTCGCATTCGCATTTGTTTCCAAAGTCATATTTTCTACATCGAATGTTTTGTAAAACACGAAGCTTCCGCAAAATATACCTCACTAAATTTACCGATGAAAACTTATCGATGGCTTGATATAAACACGTCCTCCATGCGGGAATTAAAATTGCATTAGGCCTATGTTAATAATTGTCATACTTATTACTGTTCCATTGATAATATTTTATTAAAGTAATTTTTCAGCGTCTTTTTTATAGAATTGTATGCATTCAATCATTTATTAAAACACAATAAATATAATCCAGATTTCACTCCTACAATTCTTTTAGAATAACAAATAATAAAGAAGGATAACCATTTAAAATTCATATAAGCTTTTAATACATAAGTTTTCAAACCTTTCATTTCATTAATTTAAATACTGTAATAAGTGGTATATTTCATAGTTGCTACGTAAATATTACACGTAAACTAGAAGAATTAAAAATAGTTAAGACTTATAGCATTAAGGTTGTTTAAAGCCTTTCAAAGACATATTGATTGTTAAGTGTTTGAGAGGTTTATGAACAAATTGTCGACTTATGTCAAGCTTTGTGTTAAAACCCAAAAATACACAATTTCGTATTTAATGGTTTAATGCATGGTTAAATTAGGCTGCTATAGCATTTTTTTTTTATATTAATCACAATTTACTTTTAAGTTGGAATGAAACACATATGCCAACTATTTGTGCTAGGGTAACTATGCCATTAACTATTTGAATACTAATAATGGTTTTATTATAACTTGTTTAATTGAGTTATAAGAAAATCGCAGATTGAAAATGTTACATGTAAAATTTACCTAGAGATGTTGTCCATGTCAAAAATGTTTTAATGAAGAGGAGATAACTTATAGAGTAAAACTTCATGATCGAGACAATCAAGTCATCAAAAGTTACAGACTGGTGAAAGTATTGATCAGATGAGTTTAGTAAAAGGTCTATCCTATTACAAATGAATATTTAGAATTTTCTGCTGAATACAATGAAAAATTTCAATTACCTCTGCGAAAACACATAACTTAATTTAATTACTCTCGAGTCTCCATCAGATTTCACTTCTCTAATTTCATCACGAGTTTCTGAAGGCTTTATTCAAGCTAATCTTAGTTGATGTTGACTTTGATTACTTCAAACCTGACTGATGCAATCATTACTGGTATTTTTATTTCAAAACTTTGATAACTTAACCACCACATCAATCCAGTAAAACATTTTTTCTTGATTAGAAAAATTATGTTAACTAAATTTAATAAACTACTTTGATAAATGATTTCTTATTCAACTACTAATACAACTACATTAAGGAATATATACTTTCTTCATACGCTAAGAGTATTTGTAAAGAGAGCTCCTCCTACAATTTTCAACCGATTTCAAAGTTTCTTGTGTCGTTAAATAGGGCTTGATCTTAAGTTGTTTTCGCCATAAAATGATGGGAATCGGACTTAAATAAAGGCGCTATCCATTATTAAAATTTGAAATTTTCCCATTAGAATAACATTTTGCTTGGGTTTAGTGTTTTAAACACCTGTTAATGTACAGCTGTAAATAAGTGTATTTTTTGGCGATTAGGTAATGATAATCTCAACATTTGATTGATAGGGTGTTATTGATTTAAAACCAAATGTAACAATTGTACCAATTGTAGGATAATCCAGATTAATTGCTCGATTTCAAGCAATAAACTTAGGCTACTAGTACTAATTTAATACGCTAAGATGTTTTTTTTTTTTTTTTTTTTTTTTTTAGAGAAATTTTCCTACAATACCCAACCGGTTTTCAAGTTTTTAGTGTCGGATATGTAGTTAATCTGCAGTTGGTCTTTAGCTGTTTCCGCCAAAAATTTATGAGAATCGGGCTTAAAATAAGGGCACTATCATAGTCAATGGCACTATCCAAGAATTAAATGTGAGATTTCCTAATTAGAATAACATTGAGATCGGGTTGAGTATTTTAAACATAGGTTATTCTGCAGATGTAAATAGGTGTAGTTTTTGGTCATTACTGATATTCACAATTTTGGATTGGTCAGAATGTCATTATTAATTTAGAACTAATTGTAATTTTTGTATTGTATCAAAATAAATTGCTCGATTACGAGCAACAAGTACACTAGTAGTCATTTTAAACAAGATTGACAAAACTGTATACAGGGTGATAAATATAATTGTTCCAAATTTTTAAAGAACTATAAGAGGAATTGAAAAAATGTAGGGCCTAAATAGCAAATACTATAGGCTTTTTATTGTATTTATTGTGGCGGGTTTCGAATTTTTATATTATCTGTCACTTTTCCAATATGGCAAATACTTATATTAAAATAAATTATTTAAAATAATTAACTTGAAAATGTTTAATACAAAACCTCATTTGCCTCATTATTTTGTATTTTTTTATTTTACACCAAATTTTAAGGTCTTTAGATTATTTCACATTTTTCTCTAAACCTAATGGTTAGGACCTAGAGGCAATTAAAGTATATTTTTAGTGCCATGATAAATTTTTTACCGATTATGGAAGAAAAATTTTAAAAATTGTCATCTTTTTATTGTCAACTGTGTGTTTTTGATTGTTTTTATAACCTTATTTTTGCCACAATAAGTTTTATCATAGCGTAGTACAGAAATTTAAATAAAGATTTTAAAACTCATACTTTTTATTTACAGGTTTATACTGTAGAATCGAGAAAAAATTGTCAGTGGGGAGCAGATACGAAAACTATTACCGAATGTATCAGGAGTCGTAACAACTAAACCATTATTAAAAATATTACAATGTTTTACTTTCTTCCCGTTTCCTTAGTTATAAAAACAAATGAGAATTCATTTTAAATTGAGTAAATAGTTAGATCGTTTAAGTTCATTGTGAAAGGTATTCTGTTGGCCGCTTTTTAAATTGTGCAAACGTTACTTTACAGATGATTCATTTTAACTTGACATCCGGCGGGCAACGGAGATGAGTAAGGAAATACGCGGGGGGGGGGGGGGATACTCGGCGATCAACCTCCGTGGAGCAAGTTAAGAGTGTCTGTGGTGATGCATTTTCTCGAAACCTAGTGGGTAGTCTTTGCTTAAAATTTGCATTTAAAAGAGTGCTATGGGCCACAAATAAGTTGAGAAACAGCCGCAACCTCAAGAAAAATCGTTTTTGTCTAATACTAACTTTAAAAGTTGTAACTTTTCAACATTGGTTTTATGCCACCAGAGTAATGAAATAACTTTAAAGCATTGGTTTTTAAATATCTGTCAACGTTGAAAAGGTATGAGTTTCAGCCTGATAACTTTTGTATGATACTACAAGAAAAGTGACTGTAAACCAACGAACAACGTCCAACAAAGCCATGCCAGTGACTATGACGTCATCCGCATTGGTTATTTGTCATCGCTGGCCTGTGTGGGTAACGCGGTACCTGATGTGAGCTCGTCATTCAACACACAACAAAGCCATGCCAGTGCCAATGACGTCATCCGCATTGGTTATTTGTTATTGCAGGCCTGTGTGGGTAACGCGATACCTGATGTGAGCTCGTCATTCAACACACAACAAAGCCATGCCAGGGACAATGACGTCACACATATTGGTTATTTGTTATTGCAGGCCTGTGTGGGTAACGGGATACCTGATGTGAGCTCGTCATTCAACACACAACAAAGCCATGCCAGTGACAATGACGTCATAAGCATTGGTTATTTGTTATTGCAGGCCTGTGTGGGTAACGCGATACCTGATGTGAGCTCGTCATTCAACACACAACAAAGCCATGCCAGGGACAATGACGTCATCCACATTGGTTATTTGTTATTGCAGGCCTGTGTGGGTAACGCGACTCCGGATGTGAGCTCGTCATTCAACACACAACAAAGCCATGCCAGTGACAATGACGTCATAAGCATTGGTTATTTGTTATTGCAGGCCTGTGTGGGTAACGCGATACCTGATGTGAGCTCGTCATTCAACACACAAGAAAGCCATGCCAGGGACAATGACGTCATACATATTGGTTATTTGTTATTGCAGGCCTGTGTGTGGGTAACGCGATACCTGATCTGAGCTCGTCATTCAAAACACAACAAAGCCATGCCAGTGACAATGACGTCATCCACATTGGTTATTTGTTATTGCAGGCCTGTGTGGGTAACGTGACACCTGATGTGAGCTCGTCATTCAACACACAACAAAGCCATGCCAGTGACAATGACGTCATACATATTGGTTATTTGTTATTGCAGGCCTGTGTGGGTAACGCGACACCTGATGTGAGCTCGTCATTCAACACACAACAAAGCCATGTCAGTGACAATGACGTCATACATATTGGTTATTTGTTATTGCAGGCCTGTGTGGGTAACGCGATACCTGATGTGAGCTCGTCATTCAACACACAACAAAGCCATGCCAGTGACAATGACGTCATAAGCATTGGTTATTTGTTATTGCAGGCCTGTATGGGTAACGCGACACCTGATGTGAGCTCGTCATTCAACACACAACAAAGCCATGCCAGGGACAATGACGTCATACATATTGGTTATTTGTTATTGCAGGCCTGTGTGGGTAACGCGACACCTGATGTGAGCTCGTCATTCAACACACAACAAAGCCATGCCAGTGACAATGACGTCATAAGCATTGGTTATTTGTTATTGCAGGCCTGGGTGGGTAACGGGATACCTGATGTGAGCTCGTCATTCAACACACAACAAAGCCATGCCAGGGACAATGACGTCATACATATTGGTTATTTGTTATTGCAGGCCTGTGTGGGTAACGGGATACCTGATGTGAGCTCGTCATTCAACACACAACAAAGCCATGCCAGTGACAATGACGTCATACATATTGGTTATTTGTTATTGCAGGCCTGTGTGGGTAACGGGATACCTGATGTGTGCTCGTCATTCAACGCACAACAAAGCCTAAACTTAACATGGATGAGAAAGACGGAAAAGAAAAAGCATATTTATGTTTGACTTCATTCGGGAACATCCCATTGATGTGTGCTCGTCATTCAACGCACAACAAAGCCTAAACTTAACATGGATGAGAAAGACGGAAAAGAAAAAGCATATTTATGTTTGACTTCATTCGGGAACATCCCATGTTTAGTTTGAAACTTCTTTAGCCTCTGTCACATCAAACATAATATTAAACGTCTTAGCATTTTGATTAATTAACCAAAAACCCAAAGTAAAAAGGTTGAGTATAAAGAGTGTTATTGCATTTTTAATTTTTTTTATTGAAACTTTGAATGCCTACCATTTATGGGCCATCCATTTTAAGTCTAGTTTGTAGCATTGTACTCTGCCAAGTGTGACCTTTAGTTTGATGTACACATCACCCCATACTTACATTTAAGATTTTTCTGACTCCTCGTGGGCCATCCCCATAACATGACTAAAAATTTTTGATAACTTCAAAGATATGTGTGTGTGCTTGCGTGTTTGTGTATGTATGTGTCCCTGGACACGATGACACGATAACTCTCGTCAAAACGATCCGATCAAGATTAAATTTGGTAGAGATGTGTAATCCTACGTTTATTTTTATGAGTTCGTAAACTAGATATAACGACTTACCGGAAGGGGTGGTTTTTGAATGTTTTGTTCCCCAAAAATGAAGTTTTTGCGTTTTTGAAATGTAATTTTCAAAAAAATTTAATTTTGAATCTTATTACTCTAATTAGTAAAAAAACACACAATTTAGTATATTGAAGCTTTGCTCCATCTCCATTGGTTACCGAGGTATTAAAAAGTCTAAAGACAGTAGGCCTACATTGTATTTTGGGGCTCCAATGTTAATCTTATAGAGAATAGGGATGTGTTAATATTTCACTTATTAACCAATATTTTTGTGTGCACCTTGGTATTTAACTTAATTTGGTTGAGATCCATCAATTTATTGTAAACAAATTGGTTTTTGTAATTATCATGGCAGCAAACCTGCATACTCTTTTCCCATGTTAATCATATGAGAAATAGGCAAACTCCTTTATTTATGGACATATATTGATGAAACTCAATGTATGGCTTCATATGGTTAATAAAATATTATGCTAAAAATGCCTACTTTCAGGGTTCCCCATGGCAGCATACCTGCATACTCTTTCCCTATATTTATCATATGGAGGATAGGCATTAATTTCCTTATTTATGAGCATGTGATGAAATATTTTGTTTACAGGTTCATCTGGTCAAAATTTATTTTACTAGTTTGAAAATTCACTGATTGCGCAGGTCTGCTGTGACGGGGGGGGGGGGGGGGGGTATTTAATGTTTCATACATAAACGAACCATTTGTGTTAGGAGCTTTAAAATATAAATATACTTACATCGTGTAAACAATTAACAGTGTAATAAAAGCCAGGGGATCGGTTCAGGATCACAATTACAAAAACAATCTTTCTAATCCCAACAAGATTGGAGTCCTGGGGGATCAGTTAAGGCTACGGTTTTTTGTTTTACTTGCTATTCTATTCTATAGACTGTGCGAACCTCTTATTCTAAGTAACTTTTATTACAATCGGTATTTTTTTTTTCTTTTTGATACAATTCCACTTTTATACTAATGACTAAACTATTTCATTTCAAGCAGACATTGTCACACAAAAGGGAATGTTTTAATTAAATTTTACATTGCGACATGAGTGTTATTTCTAGCATGTTATGTAAAAACAACAATCTTTTCTGTTCTAAATTGTATTTCATTCAACTCTTCAGAGCTTTATGTGTTTTATTCAACCAATCTACCCAGATCTTAAATCATTGGTAAATAATAAAGCATCAACCCTTTGAAACTCTTAGCTTTTCAATCATCAAATATGAATTATTTTGCAGAAAATGACACTAAGTTTTAAAGCATAATTTAAAGCATTTTACTACGTTAATTTCACATAGACCTAAAATGTCTTGGATTCTTTAAATGAATTAAAATAGATAGTTGACCACCAAAGAAAGTTACTGTACTTGCATGGCAAAATCAAACAGTTTAAAGATTTCAACTATTCCCAATTAACAAAATGGTGTTAATAAAAATATGCAGTGTGCCAAGATTGGGATCTTGAACTGTACATCTTGTTTTAAAGAGGTTTGAAATCTATACCCATTATAACTTACATCAGACTCTACGACTCCAGAGTTACGATTTACAGGCTTTCAAAGTTTTAATGTCAATCTTATGGAAGAACAATAATTGATTGAACCATTGTCCACATAATAGTGATGGCAAAACATAAAGAACAGATGTTTCAGCTAGTAGGAATATAAAATATTTTTAGACGAATAATTGGGTTTAGGTCAAGTGAAATTTTGGTTGAACTTCGTTCAGTGGTTAATATACAGTAGGGTATCAAACAACATCATTCAACAGGATGAAACCAACTAGTAAATCAAATTTAAAAACCTAATATGCTATTAAAAATTCGGTTTCTAATTAACTTTTTCAATTATGTTTTGAAACACTCATAACGTTTAATAAAACTCTTTCCTTATTGTTTTCTTTTAAAGTCCCATTCTTATTTTTCTACCCATAGTTTATTTTGTTGAGTGAAGAATAGAATATTAAGAATATTTCAAGAGTTGAAAACATTTGGAAAAGTAATCACAGTTTTAAGGGGGATGGGAGGGAGTGTATTTTCGTGTGAAGGGGGGATGCAAAACTCACTGTAGGAGAGGGGTTGGTTCTCATTTCAATTAAAGACAACATCAGGTGTTTTCGAACGCAGATGAACTTAAAATAAATACAAATCATGTGTTAGTATTATTTTTAATTTAAAAGTTTTATTAGCTTTTCAAACAAATACAGGGTGATTCAAAAGAATGACCTGATTTCAGAAAACTATAACTGTTTCAAAAATTTGTGAAAGCAAACAAATTTTTCATCAAAGTACTCACAGAAACATCAAATTTATGATGATGTACTACAAATGTTCTATGTGCCCTCCATTGAAGGCTCTGGCGACATTTAGACGATAGCCGAACTCATCCCAAACTGTTCACTAGATGTCTTCTGGGACTGTAGCTACTGTATCTGATATCCTGGTTTTAAGCTCCTCGATGTCACGAGCTAAGGAAGGAACATTAACTCGTTCTTTTACGTATCCCTACAGGAAAAATTTGCACGGTGTTATGTCAGGTGACCCTGGAGGCCAAGAATGCAAAGCCGTGTCTCGCAGTCCTGTGCGCCCTATCCAACGTCTGACTAAACGTGACCAAAGTTTATGACTGACGCCACACCCACAGTTAGCGCTTAATTAGACATCTAGTGGTGATTTTCTAAAACTCTAGACCACCCTTGTTGTAGATACTGCAGTTTGAGTGGTGGTAATGTGATACTATCAATAATATCAAAATTTAAAATCAGGTCATTCTTTTTGAATCACCCTGTATTAAAACAAATATTGGTTGTGTCAGTAGTCCCAGTATTCTAAACGCAAGGAGTATTGATATTCTTTGGGACATATAAAACTATAATTAATTTTTAAGACAAATTATTCGTGCAGAGAAGCCAGTTGCATACAATAATTATTTACTGTAAACAGTCGCTTGATATAAATAAATCCTTTAGGGGACAATCTAAAAGATTATTCAGTATTCACTTTTATACAAAAATTTATGATACTTCTGGGCAACAAAAGCAAGACGAATGTTGTTTTGAGCACAGAGAAAACTTTTCTCGTTTCAAGACAGAAACACGCATGAAATGACGTATTATGACAGTCTCTGACATTAACAAACAAACAGTAACTCCGTCTCGTTAGGCCAGCATAATATTGCTACCAGGAATCTTCAATCTTTTGTTTAAACCCATCACATTCATTTTTATTTTTAAGTAATAACAAATACCGTTTTGTTTATGTATTAAATCTCTTGGTCTAACTTCAAGTTAATGAGACATTTCTTGAAATTAGGACTCCTGACCACCTTTTCAAATAGAGTTTTAAGCATTAAACACTCAGCAAAAATCTTTTACTCCTAAATAGAAAATATAATGAAGTCTCACGATAGGGCATCCTTGAAACCAATCCTCGATTCATAACTTCTGCTCTTTATACTGGTTTTCAATTTCCACGATTCAAGACTGAAAAATGTTCTCTACTGACATATTACATTAGTTGGCACAATAGCCTATTAATATTCTCTCTTGATTTCCATTACTGACAATTATTACTCCTTTCTACTCATACCGGACTTACTTTTAAAACCCTAAGATGCCTTCTTGTAAAATAAATGTACTCTTTCATATTATAAAAACTTTAATTATTTTGAAGAAAATTTTCTTAACTCAAGGTCTACACGACACTGGACTAAATCAAACATAAAAGAGGTAACAGAGTTTAGCCTTAACATAATATGGTTTATAAGAATAGCTTTACAAATGATTTCTCTGATAAGATGTCAACTTTGCAAGTCATATCAATGCACCTATGGCTTTGTCCAATTTGAAATAAGTGGCCGTCCATAAATTACGTCATCTGAAAATAGGGGGGGGGTCCAAATTGAAAATAGGAGGGGGGTCCAAATTAAAAAATGACGGTAGGGTGAAGTGCAAGGGTTGGTCGGCTTTGATATGACGTCATTTAAAGAATGATGTTTTATATAAAATTTAGACACATTATAGTATAAATAAATACGTACACAATTCAACTAATATAAAAAATTATCTAAGGAAATTCATTAGACTATTTTTAGGCCTTGTTTTATGGTTTATTTTAATCCGACGAGGGGGTATTGAAATACGTCGTATTTTTCAACAATTTCCGATCCTGTAAATACTACAGTGGTTTGTAAATGACCATATCCGGTTTGAATAGTTCTTTCAACAAACTACCGCCAAAGTGGGGTTCAAAAGTTAATTGATAGTCCCAATAAATCAATAAAGAATAGAACTTAAGTAACTTTGATGATAAAAGCATAATTTTGACTTAAAACGGAGGTTTGTTAGAATGACAGGACTGCTGGGGAAAACTGATGTAATGTAATAAACGAGGGCTGTTTCATTAGAGAGGGTAAAACGATGTAAAAAATTGGTACCCATAACGTCACTAGCATCATAAAGAAAAACAGCTGGTGCATGTTACTCTTATAGTCATCAGATGGATTACGTCACCGGCCTGAATCAAAAGCTGCATTTTCTAACATCAGTGGAATGAAACAGCCCTTCTTTTGTTTATATTTTCTCCAGAATCCTGTAAAAATGACTTCATTTTTCTGAGAGGGGGGGGGGAGTCAGACAAATTACGATGGTGGGATGAATTTAGGGGGAGGGGGTCCAAAAATGGCCAAAAAGCGATGACGTAATTTATGGACGGCCCCTAAAAGGTTTTACGTATGTCTCTAATTTTTCGTGTCTTCCTACAAATCTCGGTAATGCTTTAATACACTTCTTGAGACATTGACGCCCTCTGACGAATATTTTAAGGTGATTATGGGACCGAAGGGTGGGATGAATGTGATGGATCAGATGAGAAGCTTTATTGGTGATAAACAGTAGCTGATTATTTGCATTTTAAAAAAATCTAGGTTGTCTCAGGATCGAACCGGCAACCTTCAGATACTAGGTCAGCTATATAATCACTCGGCTATCCATCCAGTTTACTCATCTCCCATATTTTACCATATTCTACAACCAATTCCTTTCATGATTCTTTGTTACTTTGAGTTACACTGCGATCCAATCAAATAAATTTAAATAAGTAGTTTAATCAGGGCCGCCCACGGGGGGGACTAATGGCGCAAGTTGCGCCATTGAAAGAAAATTTGGGGGGGGAATGAGATTTTTGGGGGGGAATTGAAAAAAGGTTTTTTTAAATGTTAAAAGTACTAATTTGCAGTAGTTAAACAATGAATCTTATGAACATGTCAATACAAATTAGGAGAGTCTTTGTCTGTCCTGTTGTTCTGGATCAAAACACGTAGGCCTAATGTTAGCCCCCCAATCTTGACGATTATATTTTGCGGCATTGTCGGCTAGGTACTCCGTACCCCTCCCCATTGTTGACCGTTTCTCTCAATCACTTAAAGTTTCGTCTTTTCTTAGTGGTCTAGTGTCTTTATTTCATTTAACTTATTTTATTTTCAACGGCAAGCAGCCGATTACAAAAATATGTCTTCGTACATGTTCGATCAGTAGGCCTATATTCCGCCGTTTCCGCGGTTCCGCGTCTCTGGCGACCACTTTTTTGTCAAAGAATCGTCATTAAGAGAACTGATATTACAAACGGCTCGGCGAGAGTATAGACCTTTATCATCTCTGAGTAACGCAATGGGCAAAATCGACACTGGGAAATCCTAAACAACGAAGCCTCTAAGGCCACAACGATGTTCATGGCGGTCGTCGAATGATTATTTCTAGCTTACAAATTTTTTACGATAGCATGCATGGTGAGGTGCAGTGAACTTATAAACACAAACTTAAAATCAAGCCTTAAATCTAACAAAATAACGTTAATTAACTACTTTTAAAATCTTAGTTGTTACTAAACCAAATGTTTACAGTTTGAAAGAAACTTTGAATGAATGAATGAATGAACCGTTTATTTCGAGAAAAATGAAATACACAAACAATACAATTTCCAAAAGAAAAGACATGAAATAATTTCCCCAAATGGGCAGAAGCCTGTGGCTGGGGAAAGAGTCGCTATAATACTGATTGTTTGACATAATCAAGAAAAGTCACCTTACTAGAAATGATCTAAACATTTTATTTTATTTTAAGTGAACAAAGAAAATGTAAATGACGTCTAAACAGACGCAAAAAATAAAAGATGCACGCACGACAGATTGATAAACTAGGAACAAAAACAAAAGTTTTAACTGAGACCGGCCCATTCTCACAAGACTCATACACACCATTACAGTCACTCGCACACAACAAACACACCAACACACTCACACCCCACGCCCACTGATGAATCTGTCCTGGCCTTTCTTTTATCGCAAAACTGACGATAACTTATATATACTGAGAGATAAAAAAATCCCGAATTCTTTGTTGATTCACTTCCAGCAACCATTTGTCGATAAGTTTTTTATACGTACGAATGCTGCACGGAGAAGGTAATTTAATCATGTTTGGAAGACGCGTTAAGAGCAGATTGGCTATGTAGAATGATGAAGTGGCATTTACAGTTTTATTTAATCTTGGGACAGTTATACTATGATTAGCTGAAAGTCTCGTAGAATAAGAATGAGATATCAAATGAAAAAGATTTACTTTATTTTTATGAATGTACAAAATTAAAGTTTTAATAAAAAGCTGAGGGATGTTAAGAACTTTAAATTCTTCAAATAATAGGTCGGTAGGATATCTGTGACATTTATTGAGAGCGGCTTTAATAATTGATTTCTGAGTTATCTCTAAAGGAGTTAAAATACTTTGAAAACATCCACCCCAGGCGATGATTCCGTATTGCAAGGTGGATTGAACATAAGCAAAGTAAATCATTTTAATTAAATCCGGTTCCAATATTTTGTTCATTCGATGAAATATAAAAATTAATTTACGTAACTTCTTTCTTAAATATGATATATGCCCCATCCACTTCAAGCGGTTGTCAAAGATGATGCCAAGATATTTGTATTCAGACACTCTCTCAATGCAGTCACACGATACACACTCATTCATCCTGTCACCCCCACACGTGTGCAATCGAAGATGCAGGTCAACTGGATCGTGGTCGGCTCTCACAGATATTGCCATACATTTAGTTTTGAAAATATTTACTGAGAGCCGACTTTGATCAAACCAACGCTTGATAGAAAAGAGGCCGCGCTCCGCCAGCCGGTATGCTTCCTCCCAGGTGTCGCCTTCAAACAGCAAAGCTGAGTCGTCGGCATACAGGAAGACCTTACCTTTCTCCAAATTCACTCTTCCTAAATTATTTATATAGATAAGAAACAATAGGGGACCTAAAGTGCTTCCTTGTAAAACACCATAGTCAATCTTGAGAGGTACACTGGATTGTTCCAAGATCGAAACTGACTGAAGACGATCGCTTAAGTAACATTTAAACCAATTCAAAGCCACTCCCCCTATCCCAATTAATTCTAACTTTTTCAAAAGAATTCCCCTATCAACTGTATCAAAAGCTTTTGCCAAATCTATAAAAATAAGTAAGGGTTTTTTGTTTCGACCCACTATATCATGAATATTTTTTGTGAGGTGGAATAGATCATCATTTACGTTTTTGTCTTTCCTGAATCCAAACTGATTGTCGAATAAAATATTGGTCGAATAAAATACTTTAGGTTTCTAGGTTTCATAATTAGTCTCAAAGTGTCATTATAATAGCCTAAGTTATTATTTTATATAATTTAATTTTGATTACTTGATAAAAAACAAGCTAGCTAGCCAGCAAGTGAATGTACCGTACTCCAAACTGTTTTTCAGTATGAGGTTTTATGGCACTAAACACGTAGGCCTATATGCTGAAAAAATAGATGTCGTAAACCAATGATGAAACTTAAATTCTTGCCATAAAAGAACATAGGCCTACTTATGTTCAGAAGGTAAGAACAAGCAAATACACGGTACATACAATACTAGGCCTACAAGCCCAATATATCTATTATTTTTCAATCTGTCTGTCTATATGTAGGCATATGCATTTTTAATGAATCACTTATAAATTTTTTCGATTCGTGCTACGGAATTAAAACTTGGCACAACTGCTACATATTTTAATACCTGTATTCGGTTGTTTGTTAGCCAGCTATTTTTTAAGTTTTTTGAACTGTGATCTTAAAAAGTATATAAATTGCAAGCAGACTATTTACTGAACATTAGGTAAAGATTTCACGTTTTTAAGTTTTACTGTTTTTGAGTTCTGCTCGCTTAAAGTCCACCATGTCACTTAATTGTGGCGAACGCCGCGGTCTTGACACCAGTTAAGTTACTATACTACAATTAATTACTCAACTACACGTTACACACACTATTTGCATAGTGATTAGCTGTGTGTGTTATTTTAACTGTAAATAACTTTTGTAAGTATTTCTGATCTATATATCAATAACAAACATAATCTATCCGCTGCAGCGAGCTCTAAACTTGGCTGAGTAAGTGTAGCTGGCTTGATGTCGAGGCCGTGAACGAAAGATGCATTTGCCGCGATCATCGATGGCGTGTTGCTGACTTTAAGCAAGCAGAACTCGAAAACCGTAAAACTTAGAAACGTGAAATTCTCACACAATGTTCAGTAAATAGTATTCTTTCAAATGATGCGTTTTTATGACCTTAATTCAAAAAAACCCTAAAGATAAATAGTGGCTTATGTATAACAAACAAGTCTCCTACACTCAGACAAATTTTGACATTTCGAACTTTTAATGTTCCAAAATGGCCGTAATTTAAAATTTTAAGAGCTAAAAATCCCCAGAACTATAAAAAATAAAATTAACAATTTAAATTATATAACAAAGATAACAAGATTGTAACTATCAAACAAAAAAGACTTAGAATAATTGACTTTTTTTACAAAAAATGTTTGTTGAGGAAATGTGCATGAATTCATGGGTAAAAATCCCCTACATTATCTCAATTTTTTTTAAATATGCAACTTAAGCTTATATGCTTAGCTAAAATAAATACAGTATTTTCAAACAGGTTTCCACTTTGGGAGGGGGGCGGTATATGTTTTTGGGGGGGAATGCGCCATCACCTTTGGGGGGGATGGGCACCCCTGAGTTTAATTATAGTAAAAATGTAAGGTATCCTCTTTTTCTACAACGCTGTTAAGATAAAATACAGCAGAATCGTATTTTAACATCATCACTAGTCCCGGCATGACGTTGAGGCTGTAGCAAAGCCGTTCAACATTGTATCGTCTGAGCCGCATCAGCTCGGATCCGTTTCCGGTTCCGCCCAATATTGGACCGGAAATGAAGACGTCAGTCATTTGTGACGCTGAAACCTCGTCCGGGAGACATTGTCAAGAAGACTCGTCTTTGATACCATGGAGCTTACCGGCTATTATTTAAAATAGATTATTTATTTGTTGTTCTTTTTTGGAAAATATTTTTATAACAATAGTATGGTAGTTTTATTTTAATTTGAACTATATATCACTATATAAAGAAAGTTTAAAAAATAATATACTTTTTCCTCGGTAAACTTAACAAATTTTCGAAGTTTCAGAGTTACATTTTAAAGAAAGAATATTGAAATAAAAGGTTCTAAATAGTAGCTAATTGAATAATAAAAAGAATTGAAGGAATCATATAATTTGACACTATTCTGAATCAGGTTAAAGTAGGTATTTCTGAAGTTTGAGTACTAAAACAAAGGATGAGAGATTTCTGTAATTTGTTAAAAAAATTTACCTGTTAATCTTGAATGCTTTAAGTAAAACTTGACGGTATGAGTAGCAGGTTATGTGGAGAGACACTGAAGAAACACATTATGTTATAATTAGTTTCATTTTCCACTTACTTCAAACCTTCTACAAACTAAGCAAGAAACATAGAAGGTGAGGGGGCGCTGAGCCGAATTGCAAACAAGAAAATTAAATCTGTTTGAGCTTCGGGGAATATTGTTGAGCCGCTTCTGTTTAACTAATGACTTCACCAACAATCTCGCAGATGGCTTCTCTGGAAGTTAGTGAAAACATTTGGAATTGGCGCAGTAGGTAGCCCACCTTTGAATGAACAAGTCACAAAATGACAATGTATTTGTAGTGTAAATTATTGTGTAAAAATATGTGCTTCAATTTGCTTAGGTATTATAATTAGAAACTTTGTAAAAAAGTTCATACTGATGGAAAGTTAAATATCGTTGGATGATTGTATCATTTCGTATGAGTAGGCTAAAATATGGGAGTAATTTAATCATATGAAATGTCATAAGTGTATCCTGGAAACCAATAACTTATACCAGACTCGTTGAATTTTTCTCTTTACAATCGTTTTCCATTTTCACGGTTCACGACTGAAAATGTTCCTTTCTTACATATTACATTATAATTGGCAATATAGCCCAATAAATTCTCTCTTTATTTCCATCACTGATATTATTACGCCTTTCTTCTGGAATCAAATGGAATATTAAAATAAATCAACTCTTAATATGACTTATATTATAGAAATTTGATAAATGTCAGTAGTGTGGTTTTGCCGGTGCTGGGACAAGTCAAGGTCATGCGTTTCGAACTGGCAGGTGTGGGTAGTAATTGGGGGGTGGGGGTGACAGTGATGGATGGGTTTGGGAAGTGGGTCAAGGTCATTCGGAGGGAGTTTTAAAAAAGTGGGAGCCGCAGGGGCTCGGTGGTGATGGGGTGGGGCGGCGCCGGGCCGCGGGAGGTTTTTGTTTATTTTTAAAAATTAAATCAAAGTCGTGTTCTTGTGCAGAGAGGCGTTGGAGTGTCGTGCACCGGTGACGCAGTGGTAGACGCCGAAGGTGGTGGCGAAGAGAAGGTAGACGCACAACATGCACAGTACGCATTTGAACAGTTGCAGCAGGCGAACCATCCCTTGTTGATTTTCCGTTTCCAATTGCAGCCTGTTGATCTCTAGTTTGAGTCTGTCCTCTTCCAATTGTGTTTTAAGTGAAAAATCATCCATCATGTTTGTGTGCTTGTTTTAATTTCTGTTGGTGAAACGGGAGCGGTGTTGACGGTCGGAAAGTTGGCGATGAAATGAGAAACGAAGATGAGGACAGGGCATATTTACTGGAAAGTGGTGGGGGGTTAAGAAAAACAGTTGTGGGTCCGATCAAACGTCATCGTCAGCTGTTGGTGTAGGTTTGGAGGATGCAGGAGTGAGTTCTAGCAAAGCATCTTCATCTTCACTCTTAACTCTATTGCATGTTGGACAACCGTAAACAAGTTCCAAATTCATAGTGATGGGGTGGAATTTGTCTATAATATCTTCTAAAGTTTCCATTAAATCTTTTAAATCATGTCTTGTTCTAATTATAAAAGTAGATTTCATATGTGGTAGCGGATCGTTGTTCATCGTACGGGAGTCGGGAAACAAATGGCGAGCGTCAGTCAGCGGCTCGCTTATATGCGGGCAAGGGCGGTGGAGGGGGAAGTGGAGGGGCAGTGGCGTGGTGGGGGAAGTGGAGGGGCAGTGGCGTGGTGGGGGAAGTGGAGGGGCAGTGGCGTGGTGGGGGAAAGGTGATATACCCCCATGCGAACCGTTGGCCAGCGCATTTCGCTGCGAAACGCCATTCGGGTAGGTAGTAGGAGGTGTATTAAGTTAGGAAAACTAATAATGTTTGTAAATTAAATATTAAGTTTATTTTTTAACCAAAGTTTGCATTTCTTGTTCCTTGTTGTCCAAATCAATAATTTTAAGACCATCCGTTGTTTGTTCTTCTTCCCCTGCACTGTGCAAGGATGAAGATGTGAAGGTGACAGAAGAAGATGATGACGATGAAGGTATTGTTGGAGGATTTATAACTTGCACTCCGATGTTGATCCATCTTACAGGATAATTATCCATAAGTATGAGCAGGTTTTGAAATAGGGTTTCCATCTCGTGCTTTTTTGTAACTAAATGTTGAAAAGAAATAAATTTATCATCCATGTTGTTGTCTGTCCAAGTAATGGAATCGGAATGAGAAACGTGTCGAAGTGTCTGTAGAATATATGTTGTAAAATAAGTGGTGGGGATAATCTCAAGGTGATCCAAATGGAGTTTTAAAAAAGATGAAATAGTTCATTCTACATTGTCTTTATTAATAGGATATATTGCAGCGCTGGGAGAATATTGCGGAGTAGTAACTGTTGTTAATGCTTGTTCTTCATCACATTGATCATTTACTTCAATGGCGGACCAGTGATATAGCAACTTCATGTTTATTTTCAATCCTGAGTTTTCAGTTAATAATGTTTTCAACTTTTCATAAACCAACTCTAAGTGTTGTATATTTTCTATATCTAATTCCCAAGTTGATGGTTGAACTTCATCCGTTGTGTTTGCCATCGTTGCTAAATGTAGAATGATGTGAGATGCAGAGTGTATATAGAGTTATAAAAGAATATGGAGTTTAGTGAAGGGAGGGGGAAATCTCAAGGTCATTCAAATGGGGTTTTAAAAAAGAACATCTTACAAGTGTAAGATGTATTTATTTAAGATACTGAGTTTTCATCTTCTTTTTCTTTCTTTACATCTTGTTTGTATTTTTCTTTTTCCTCTTTAGCCATGGCGATGAGATCTTCAGTGGAGAGTGGATGTAGTTCAGGAAATTTTAGAATTAATTGTGGTTGGAATCCCTCTTTAGTCAGTACTTGAAGATCGGACGTCATTTGTTCTGCACTTTGATAGTCCTTTCCGTAGATTTTTCCATTGAATTCAATCATCATTCTGTACAACATGGTATCAGTAGTTGTTTTCGCTGTGTCAGTTGGAGAGCAAATGATGATTCTGTTAGGTTACACGTTCCTTTTATAGATGCTACAGCGACCACTTGATATTATTTAACATTAGTAATATTTCTGGAACTTAACATTACTTTGAGTAGATGGTGTTGTAGTTGAAGGTTGTGTGGAAACGAATACTTCTTCGTTGCAGAACTTCTGTTTAGGAAACATCCTCATGTTGTTAGCGTAAACATCAATATTTAAACGATAACCACCGGCAAGTAACACTCGCAGTTCATTAGTAAAATCGTTTAGTTCTTCAAAAGTTGTGATGGTGGTGGTATCATATGATGCACACTTAACCTTAAGAGACATGTTGTTATTCGTAATAACTGAAGAGCTAACAGAGATGCGTACACCACGAAAGGTAGTCGTAGACTGATGAGATCCTCAAGAAAATTACGGCCTTTATATACCCTCGAAACTAGGTCAAGGTCACCCAAACGTGTTTTTAAAAAAGCAACATATCGATAGTGCAGAAACACTATCAATATGTTGCCTTTTCTTATTTTTTTTTTCATTTTTATTTTTTATTTATTTAAAATTAGTTACACACATGTACAACAGTATATATAAACTACAGACTAGTTGCTAGTAGGCATAACATGAAGTGTAAGTTCAGTAGAGTTGGTTCCGCTAGGACCGTGAGATGCCAAATAGAGTGCGCCGGGGTGAATCAGTCGTAAATCTTCATTCTGCAGCAGTTGAACGAAGCGTTTGGGAAGAAATACTTGAAATTTCGGTTCATCACCAGGTGTGTAGGGTGCTTCACTCAATGTGCAATTGATGGCGTCTCCAATTGATGTTTCCATCTTCTTAATAGTGTGAATAATGTAATGTTTTTCTTCCTTCAATTCTGAACATTTCTTTGTCGGTAGTATAGTAGATTTAGAATGTTTGTTGAATTGATCAACAAGTGATTGTAGAAAAGTTTGCGATGCCATTATTTTCTTCTTACTATTGTTCGTCTTCTTCTTCTTGTGTTTGCACGTCAGAGGTGTTGACTCCTCGGAGGTTAGAGTAATACTCATGCATTGTCGTAGTGCCGCTCTCGCTTTTATACCCATCGCTTCCCCCACCATTTTGCTGGAGATAGACATTCAAACGATATGCGTTCTTTAAAGCACATTGAGACTGCCGATGTTTAAAGTTTTTAGATGCAATACAGATGTTAGCAAAGTAGCAATAAAAATCTTTCTCCATTTGCACATTTATCACTTCATCGTTTGTATATGCTTGTATCCAATTTGCTTTTTCCAATCCTCTTGTAAAAATAGTTTTGAACTCTTTGCAGAAATGATTCATAATGTGTGGCATCATATTGTAGGTTATAAAACCTTCATCCCATGTTAGATTATGAAAATGTTTCATCAACCATTTGTTTGTTACTTTAGCTTTGGTTGTTAATCTGTTGAACGGCAAAGGAGGCATGAATAAAAAATTATAAACAACAGATGTTATCATATCTAGTACCACTAACTCTTTGATTATAAAATTTCCATCATTACCACGGAATGCCTGAAACTCTATGATACCTTGCTTTACTTCCATTATTTCCGTCTTCTTAGAGAATGAAACTCGTTTATCCATGATGACGTTCAGTAGACAACTGGTATGTCAATGCGGATTGACAGCCTTTTATACTCCAACATTCTTCTTCTTCTTACTTACAATATTCTTTGTCTGTTTAATTTGTTGTTGATTGTTGATTGTTGATTGTTGAAATGTGATTCGTTTTCCTTGTTTTCTTGATTTTCTTCTTCATTTAAATTAAAGTTGGTTTGATTGCGGTGTAACTGTCTCCACATCTCTACTTCATGTGGTATCCTATTGAAGATTGAAGTATCTACTGGACCGTATAGAATTGGAACATATGGTTGTCTATCCAATGCATCAATTAAATAATCTTTGATAATTGTACTTGAGAATATTAGCTGTTTTAAATATCTTGTTATAGGACCAGTAGCACAAGTTAAAGCGTAAAACTCTTCTTTTGTCAAATGTATTTTTATATTATATTTAGTTAAATCTCTAAATCGAACTAGTTGTTGACCACGTTGTTTAACAATATCGATTTCAATATTTGATTCGAACAAACCTAGTTTTGTTTTTCTTCCAAACGTATTGTTACTTAAATAGCATTCCAAAAGATGTATATGTTTCATAAAAGATTCCCAAGAAGATTCAGTGAAGGTTACCATTTTAGATCCGTGATTCAAAATAACAGTTGGAGAGTAATCCAATGATTTCATTACTCCAGCAGACACAGTCTTTGTCATACAAGAAGAAATAGGATAAAATATTCTAAGAAATACCTCCATTAAGATGTTGGTAGAAATGTTATCTTCAATTTTCCTTTTCTTTGTTTCTTTTTCAACTTCCTCTTTGTCTGTCTTCTTATGTTTAAACTTGAGGAACTCTTCCATTTCCTGTTAAACTTGTCTTTCTATATCCAAACTATTGTCAGCCATAAGAGGTGTAGTTTCTTCATTAGCACTTGATGTAGTAGAACTCATCTTGCGGACGATGTTACCCATACGACAATCAAAGATGAAATGAATTTCCAGCTCTTCTTTCTCGCTTTTATACTCGCAGATGACCTAGATGTTGTTGATCTTTTGTAAAAACCTTACAAACCGTGCATATGTTGTATTAATCCTTCTTAAAGTACATTCTTCACAATTCCTGTCAGCGGTGTGTAAGTAACTATTTTGTCATGTAGAATTAAACAGTATGCTGAAGTTCCATCTGGTATTTTATCTTCAAATTCCATTTCAATTTTTATATCTACACTTGAAGATTTCACAGATTCATTTTGTTTTGAACAATCGATTACAACAATTGGAGCTTTGGAATAAAATTGTTCTGGTGATAAAAGTGGTGTATTCGTCTTACCATAATATGACGATTGAAATCTTGCATACATGTCATATAGAATGGAATAACGTTTCTTGTCAAATGAAACATTTAAACTGTCATATGGAAAGAACTGAGAGTTTAGAAAAACTTTGCAATTCTTTATCTTGCAATGGTCAAATTGACCAGCGTGCGCAGTTATAACATCTTTTCGTTTAGTCTGAAAACCGACTATTATGTACCTTGCCCGTTCTAAATAAGTAGAGGTTTTAACAGTCCATGTTTGTCTTTCTGTTTGAGGCAATATGGGGTATTCATGAAATTCCCAACTTCTAAATGGTATCACAATATCACGGTCAGATTTTAATTTTTTCAATAATAATACTCGATGTTCATCCGCCAATCTGACATGAGGTACTCTCCATACAACTTTATCCAATTGAAGTTGCCATTCCAAATCGGCATCTTTAGTTCCACTTGGCGCTTGTATTACATCCTTATTTGTTGAAGATCTGAGCAGTACCAGTTCTTGCTTTACGTTTATTATTATTCTCTTGTAATCTTCTGCGAATCCCAAAAGCAATCGTAAAGGTACATTAAAATCAAAGTAACCTTTTGAATTAGGAGTAATAGTGTCTTTATCAGGAGTCACCCATCCAGCCGAGATTAAAGAATTCTTTTCATGGGGTGTTATTGAAGTCAATCCTTTTAAAGTTGTTGATATACCAACTTTTTTTGTTGAATCAACTGTTACTCCAGATATCTCATATCTAATTTCATCAAACAGATATGCCATAGGGTTATTTATAAAAGGAACAGTTGAACCAGATTTTCCATCCAATGTTGTTACTCTTCCTTCGATATATAAATAACTTTCACATGGTAATGTGTAGATATCTTGTTGTTGAATAGGAATCCTTATTTCATCATTATTATTTAATTTTGATGAAGTGTAAGGGTTGTGAGTGTGATATTCCTTCTCCCATAGGGTTTCGTCGAATGTCGGTCCTTGCGCTATATCCAGTATATCCATGGTTGGCAAGTTTTAGTCCGATCTTCTGTAGGAAGCGTATGTTGTCCGGTGTTAACTCGTCGAATGTTGAGGAGCTACTGAGCTCCCGACTCTTCCGTTGTGGTTTAAATGATAATCCCATGTTGACTTTATGTTGCTGCTCTGATATGTAACCGTATAGTTATTGTTTCTCCTCTAAAGTCAACACTAATGCCTTCTTGATCCAATATGTTCAGCACGATGTCTGAAATGAAACTGGTGTTTAACGGTAGGTATATCAGGTTTTGTGGCTTCTCAACTATTTTAAAACCAGGAGCTACTGTGGGGTAAAATGTATGTAATATGTGTTGATTTACTCCATCTCTATATGATCCGTGTATAATATTACACGTTACATCAATACTGTTCACCTTTAATATTGTTACTGTTGTATCGCCAGTATAATCATTTCCAGGGGCTAAAATTCCTTTCTTCTTTGAAAATCCGAGCAAATTGCCGATTGAGTGGTCTAAGCTAAAATCTATATAATACTTTGAAGTTATTTCTGCTTTTAATGTATTATTATTACCTTTTATAGAAATATTTTCTTCTCCAAGTTTCTTTTGTAATACTTGGTTTATATCGTCTATTTCATATGCTCCTGTAGATAATGAAATTATTTTTAATTGTGAATAATTTCCTTTTTCATCTTTACTCTCATAATAATGTAGTAAATTATTTTTTCCTTCTGTAACATTGGGAATTGAATTGTATGTAGTCAAATCCAATAATGCTGCTTCCCATAGTTTGTCCGTAGATAAACGTAACGCTGGGAAAAGTGTACTTTTCAATGTTGACGAATTTCCACTCAGCGACACTGTATACGATGACATCTTAAAGCTGACTGACGCTCTTCGCTAGGAACTCTAAACATAAATGTCCGCATATTTCCGTATTGCTAGGTTGCTCTCTTTTGTAGTTGTAGAATATATTCTTGGAGTCTCGAAAATAATGTTGAAGTTCTTTTGGTGGTGGTAAATTTCCAAAACTATCAAAGTAGTAAACATTTTCTCCAAGTTTTTTATAACATACCCAATGAGTACCTGGTCCATAATTAGAGTCTAAATTTACTATTCCAGTTTCATTTTTCCACACTCTATTTGGTAATGTATCTTTCATAAAAACTCCTCTGAAGAATGGTATTTTTAAACATTTCACATATTTTGACAATTGATAGTTTGTTAATGCTTCATTTGGAATTATCAATTTATTCTTCTCATTTAATACACACGGTACGGTCTTAAGTAAAGACCCGACCCGTTTTTTACCATTGACCATATGGATGTTTTCTTGACTTTCCTTTTAGGGTTAGTGCGACGTCTTCTTTTGATGTTCCCGCCTGTTTTGCAGCTTCTTTTTTGCTAGGTTTTCTCCCGCGTCGTCTTCCACCGCCAAACTTAGCTTTCGTCTTCATGGCTGTTGTTACTGCCCAAGCTGCTGCTTTTTCTGCAATACTGGCGTCACTTGATTTAACCCTTTGCCAAGCTTTTTCCGCTAGCGCTCTATCCGCTATCGATCTATTTGTTGAATCTGCAAACTTGGAATACGCTATATCGTGTTCTTTGCAGGCTTGATCCAATTTATTAATTCCAGGATCTCCTCTTGCTAAACGTTTTGCCAACTTCATTCCAGGTCCACAATATTGATAACCTCCGGGCAGATGAAATTCGTATGGTAGAGCGTCTATTGCTCGATTTAGAACAGCACCAACAGGAATCTGTCTGAGCAGGGATAACGCAGCTGATGTTATACCACGTCCTTTCTTGCCGCTGTCTTGACGACGACTGAGCGTTGCGGTCTTCATTATGTCGTCTAATATAACCAGCGTGTTTACTCCACGAACTGCTTTACATAAATGAATAACTCATGCACAATTTTTATATTTAAATACTTAATTTTTCAAATTAATTATATACTGATTTATAATTCTATTTTTAATCCAAGCTTCTCGTTCATCGGGTTGAATCATCACATGACTCGTTGTACTACCTATATGATTGTGGGTATCGATAAGTAAATTGCCCACTATTTTTATTAAACAGTCTAAAGTTACAGCATCTTTTGGATGTTGGGGATCGTGTAACTGCATAATACGTTTATCATTACACGTGTAAGCGGTCGAATCACTTTTCGACGTTGTTATGACTTGTCCAATAGTAGCAGCATCATTTAAATCTTCTCCTGGTAAAATATTAATTATTTTCTTCATCTTTGCATCATATTTGGTCCCAAAGTGTTTATCCCAAGTTATTGTTTGTCTCAATGTAACACAATCATCATCTTCATTACCAGGATAAATATTTTTTATTCTTCTATTACGACCATCGTATATACCTAATCTACCACCACTCGCAATTAATGTTTGTACCATTAGAGGTACATCTGTATCTTTTATACCAAATCTTCCATTTGTTATTGTTTTATGTCCTGCATCCCATTCATCATTATTTCCTTGCATTAAATCAAACTTTTCATTTCCATGTGTAAATGTATCTCCTCGCTTTAGCACGGCATCTTCATGTTTTACAAAATTCGATGTTCCCCTTTTTAATTCTTTAGATAATTGTTCCATAGTAACAGCGTCTTTTGGTTGAGAACCGAACTTTACATTTGACAACGCTTTTCCATGACAATCGATTTCATCAGCATCTTGTAAAATACAGTTGTCCTTGATGTATTTCAGGTTCACAGCATCCCCGTCTTCCTTTGGATATCCAATGTCATTTATAATAAATTTATAAAAAGAAAATCCGCGTTGAGTCTTTTCCGGTATTATAGAATGTAAATATTCTTTATTAACTGAATCTTTATCATCTTTTGGATTTGCCACGTTGGTTATTCTATGATTTCCAGCATCATATGTTTGTCCATCTTTTAAATTATTACCCCACTGCAATTTTAAAGTATTTGAAAGTTCAGATGATAAATACTCTTTATTAATTGCATCAGAACTGTCAGTTGGTTTACCAACATGAATTATTCTATGTGATTTAACATCGTAAGTATTCTTGTTTAATTTCAATGATGTTGAAGTTGCTTCTTTTACTGTTTTTAAATTTGCTCCATCAGTATCTTCTTCTGGGTCTTTAACAAATTTTAAACGTTTGTTACCCATATCATAGTCACCTTCAGGTGTTTGCGGCAATCCACTTCTTTTTCTGTTTTCTCCTCCTTGTACTCCTAGCCCGGAGTACCGTCCAAACTTGTCGACGCTCATGATTGAACTGATCCACTGTATGCTCACAGCTCTCTTATATATCCGCGATGATTTATACAACTATTCCACTATTTCGAAGTTCGTCAACTAAAGCCACCCATTCATTATTTAAACCTGTATGACCAGCTTCCATGGCTTCATGTAATAGTCTCATTCTATCAACCAATTTATTTATATCATTATAGTAAATCACATTTGTATTATATAGGTTTTTCATTAAACCTTTACCAGACGTCGAAGTTTCTCCTTTTTTCTTTTTATCATATTCATCCATAAGTGATAAGTCCATAAGTGATAAAGACCTCCTCTTTAGCGGTTTCTTCAAAGCGGGCGCAGTTCGTAATGTTGGTAGTTTTCTCAGCGGAAACAATCTTTTTATTACAACTGTATATTTAGTTGCGCGTGTTCTATTTATCATTGAATCTTTGGAGTAATTCTTCTTATGAGCATTAGTATTTTGCAAAATTTCTTTAAAAGTATTTAAATCTTGTAGCGTATATTTTATAGGTATATTTTTAAAAATCAGTTCAAATAATCCTTTTGTTCCTTTATATTTATGCTCACCAATAACAATGTCATCATCTTCAGTCAAATGTACTTTTGAATCTCCTATTTTTAATTCATTTCCATCAATTCTCGCTCCATATACATGTGACTTGTGTAGTTTTGGGTTCGCTTTTATTTCATGTAACATCTTCATGATATACTTTCTTCCAAGAGGTCCTTGTTGCAATATATCACTACTTAATTTTGTTAGATTTGGAATTGATTGTTCTGCTTCATGTATATGTTGTTCTTGTTCTTCTTCTTTTTGAACATTTATTTCTGGTTCTTCTTGTCTTGTTTCTTCTTCTTTTAGAGAAACTTCACTATCACTTGTGTAAGAATTATCATCTTCTTCCTTTTTCAAACTTTTTACTTCAAATTTAGAAACAGGTAGCAAAACATCTCCTTCATAATGAGGTTTACCAATAGTTTCTGTTATCTGTTTTAAAGGTTCTGTAATAGGCTTAAATGTAGTCTCCAGAAATTCTTCTCTTTCATTCAAACCCATTCTTAATGCTCGATTTTTAAGTCTAATCGAGTCACTCAGTGATTTTATTTCTTTTAATAGTTTTTCTTGGTTCACCATGTTTACGCTGCGAAGACCAATCTATTACTAAACGTATCATCAATTGTTCAATGGATTAATACAAATTTATCCAACCCTATACGATATCTTCCATTTTTTATAGCTTCTTCTTTCATAATAACTAGAAATCCATATTTTTCAGCCCATGCTTTGCCACACATTTCTTTAAATTTATCAAATGACATGTCTGCATTTACATGATCATTATATATGTGCTTTAAATTTGTTTCATCCTGCTTGAAGATAATAAGTAGATTTGCATTATCTCTTATTAGTTGTTTTGGAATTTTACTGTAAGTTTGACCAATATAAATGCTATCAATATTGTAATGTCTCCCCATGGCAAAATAACTTCTAATAGTGTCATGATTTTCACAAGATACATCATCGAATATAAATATAGAAAATGGTTTAGCCTCGTTTGGCTCCATTATAGTTTCACTAGCATTAAACTTGTAGAAATTAACTTCAGGCACACTTGCGAGTACCTTATCCAATAATTGGTATTTGGGTTGTTGCAAAGATTTGGAAAAGATGTAAATGTTGTTGAAACGTAATCCTTTAGGATTTGTTATTAAGTTAAAAACCACATTCGTCTTTCCACAATTTGACGGTCCAGTTATTAAACATCTTATTGTGTTTGGCAGTAGTTCACCATGTTTTCCATGATTTAACTTGTCGTTGTCAACTGTTAATTCATCAATATTATTAATAAAAAATCGATCCTTTTGTTGCACAATCTCCATCTTGTGTAAAGGTTAAACACGTAATGAGTTCACAAATTGCTACACCAAGTCTTTTGTAGGGATCCAAGAGTCTTCACTTTTATCAAATCCCAACCAACGTACTTTAACCTTATCCTTTTTTCTTTGTAAAATTTTTTCAACAAGATATACATCGCCAACTGATGATTTTAACAGCTCGTGTCCGTAGAATCCACCTTCAAGTAATTCACCCTTGTTGTCCTTTAAGATGTAAGTTTCAGGTATTGTCGGTTGCACATTATAGATTGTAAACACTTCATTAGTCCAGTTTGGCAGATATCTTTTACTAAATACTCCTTTGTACTTACTTATACGAACTTTATCATCAACTTTAAATGTTTTAGGCTGCATTTTTTCACGTTTAGGAGTTGTATTATTCTTAATACGTTTTAATACCATCTTAGCATTACTGCTATTTACTTGGTTAGGCTTCATACCAATGGTTCGATGATACTTGTTGTTATATTCTTTTATAAGTTGCGGTAAGATATCATACCAAACATATGATCCTCGTTTGGAAAATGTTTTATACATTGCTCCTTTTAATGTTCTATTGAATCTTTCTATTGTTGAAGCTTTAACTTCAGAATTTGTAGAATAATGATTTATGTTATACTTCTTCATTAAAGCTGCAAAGTCTTTGTTAAAATACTCTTTCCCATCATCAGTTTGTAGATGTTTGATGTTGAATTTATTTCTTTGTATAGCCGTTTCCATAGCTTTCGTAACACTTTTACCAGTCTTGTCCTTTAGCGGTAAGGCATCAGCCACTTTAGTAAAACAGTCTATAATCGCTAAAATGTATTTGAATCCTTTATTCAACTTACTATGTGGTATCATTTCAATGAGATCGGCTTGGAAAAGATCATTCATTCCTTTTATAACTGTACTTCTTCTAGGAAATTTTCTTCTTGCTGGCTTATGAAGTTCATTTACAATTTTATTTTTTAAGTCTTCCATCTTCAGTTGTGTCTTCCCCATCGCTTGTAAAGGTACTGATCTCTAGAATGGTTTATCCTCTTTTATATACGGTTAGGATATAGGTCAATGCCATTTTACGTTGGTGTAAAAAAGAGGGAACATGACATTGGGCTTGTCATGTCCCCTCTTCTTTACGAAAGGAAAAAGGAAGAAGGTAAAGAACGAAGAAAAGGTTTACTGATCAATAGGGATTAGGGAATAGTGGCCGAATGGCAATGTGTTGATGTTATTTTCAAGAATGTGGCGTTTATCATCCTTATAACTTAATGCCCACTTTGTTTGCTTTACACTATACAGTATATGGTTGTAGCTTCTGATGGTGTTGAATTTTGCGGTTGTTTCCACATTTTCAAATAAACATCTTTTATAATGTTTAAACAGCACTTTCTTCTTTAGATATGAAGTCTTGATGCCTTTGGCTTTCTTCACCACTTGATGTTCATCCTTTTCACTGATGTACAGTTGGAATGAGTACAGTTTGGACATTAAAGCGACAACTTCTTCCATTGGTACACCATTTGTTTCGTCTTTAAACTTGCCCAACACCTTTTTATTTCTATCGTAGTCATAGTTGGGATGATCTTTAGGATAATCTGAAAAGTCAAAGTCAGTAGTATATACAAAAGTACGTAGATCTTCATACATGTCTTCTGTTCTTATCCAATAAATGAAAGCATCTGTATCCATATATGCTATCCTGATGTTTTCTCTTCCATAAAACTTCACCATCTTGTTGTAATGAAAGTCATACATGTGGGTTTTAGAAATATCCAAGATAGACATTCCCACATATAGAGGACGATCCATTGTAACTGAGATTTTGTCCATTGTAACAGCTACAAGATTCTCGTTAATAATTACACTTGTTCCAAAGTTTGGTTTTTGTACTAGTTTTTGCAATTTCGCCGGATCGCTAACTAATTTTACATCTTTATGTTTTCTTTTGTTTTCCAATGTTTTGCCAAATATTGAATTATTCATTAATTTGAAAAAGTCCTTTTGAAAAGCAAATGTTGCTGCACTCCTTCTTTTTGTGTTGTTGTCGATGTATGGTTTTAACCAACAAGATTGATTGAATTGTATGATTGAATTGTATTGCTCTATTGATTCTTATTATTTTTAATCCCATTTCTATTGCTTGCTGTATTGTCCAATAATGAGCTACATATCTCGACTTGTTGGTTAACGTCATCATTAATTTGGGCCATCTACCAGTTGGAGATATTTCCGTCTTTGGCAATAGTGGTAAATCGTAGTGGTGATCATGCAGCTGTTCAGGATATTCAAAGTCGACGTCCAAAATGTATCCAGTATCTCCGTATTTGGGTATGTCCATTATATTGCCGATCGAATCAGGGTTCGCCCACTTGAAATTACCATATGGAAGAGGATTTGACATAGCCCATCCATATAGGTTATTTGCGTCAAAATAACCTAAGAATGTTGTTGGTTGTGATGTATCAAAGTTTGGGAGATATTTGTTGTTAGCTTTTACATGTCTGGTTACACTTTGCGTCAATCCTCCACGAACACCTGACTCTATCATCAAAACCATATCTATATCTGTAATAAGTTCAAGTCTACAGTTTGTTTCTTTCAACATAGCTTGCCATGCTAGTCCAGGCGATGTATAAGAATGAAGTGGGTCCAATCCATATGCTTCAAAACAGGTATCTCTAAATTCTTCCATTATATCACAAAGTAAAGTCACATCTAATTTCACATAAAAGTCGGAATATTCTCCCAATGTTCTCATTCCTAGTTCATTCCACACTTTACAAGCATGTTGATACTCCTCTTCACTGATGTCCTCTTCATACAACTTACTCTTGAAGGCTTCTCTTGGCGGAAGTGATGTTTCTTCGAATTTTTCCAAACAATCGATGTAATCATAGGGAAAAACACCTTTGCGGAGAACCAAATCCAATTTATCTCTACTTACAATCTTCATTGTTTCTATAAAATTTTCTTTTTTCAAGTTTTCAGTGAGTTTACTTAAGCTAGATGACATAAAACGGTAAGAGTCCAGAAAACGTAACTTAATATTTCCAACCGTTTTACTAAAACTAATAAACTTTTCACTGGTTTCCGCTATCACATCAATTTTTCCATCATCACATCTTAATTCTGGTATAATAAAATGTGAATCATAACCACTTAGGTTATGCAAAATTACGGGTATGAAGTTGCGAATTTGATAGTTAATATTACATCTGTTACATGCGGCACCTCTATAATATCCTGTTAGATGGTCGTGATCACGTACCTTGTGATTTTCCATAGTATATTCATTTTTGCATAAATAACAATTGGTTGAATTTTCATATTGAATCTCTTCTTCTTCATCCATGGGTATCATTGGTACAATATCACTGTACATTCTTTGTACATTTTCTGCTATGGCATATAAGTGGTCAAGAAATATTTTTGAAGCACTTTCCCCACGATATATGACAGGTTTTGATGTTAGATCATATTTATTTAAATGATCTTCTGACAGTGTAGATTTAATTAATAAACAAAAACTGTTAGGATCATGTACTTGATACTTAACACTTTTCTTGGCTTCATCATCATTATTTTCAATAGGAACAAGTGTAGATTCAAAATCTGCATATACAACGATAGGGATACGGTACTGATGAGATATCTTCTCAAATTTTAGCTCAGCCTTATCTGGTGATGGTAACATTATTTTGGCTTCATAGTTGTTGTTACATAGCTTCTGATGTTCTTGTAACCATCCACGGTGTGCATTTCTTTCTTCTTTAAAATTAAAACATCGTTTGCAGATTATTTTTTTATGTTCATGTTTGGATAGTTGTTTACTAACAAGCTTTTCAAATTGTTTAATCCATACATAGTGTGACACATCACCATTCGTAATTAGCAATAAATCCGTGTGATCTGCAAGCTCATTCTTTACAACCTTCAGAGGATATACTTTATTTGAACTATCCAAACCAAACACATTGACAGATGTTCCACAGTTTTGTTTTTCAAATTTTGTAATATCCTTCAATGCTACTGGGTACGACAACCCTTGGAAATTGTACCTATATCTTTGGTTTTCATATTCTTGGCTAGGTCTTTCTGCATGTATAGGTGGTACAAATTTTGACGTCATTGCATATCGAAAACATTCCGTATCTTCATTTTTTACATTTATACACGATTTTGTATCCCGTATTTTCTTTGGCAGCTGAATGTAACTGCTGCCCATTAGCCCATATCCATGTTTGTGAACTCTTAAATCCATGCCCTCAATACTAAACAAACTCCAACCTGATCCTCTCCCTTCATGTTCTTGAATTTTAGTTAAAATTTCATCAAAACTCTTTTCAACTATTGACTCAATATTTGAAGTAGCCATAATTGTCTGGTTTTTTGTTATAAATCCTCTGGGTGACATTTCTTCTTCTACATTAATAAACAATGCTTTTAATAATATGCCAAATTTAATAAAGTTTAATCTTTGTAGTTCTTCTTTTATAGTTTTACTGACAATTATTCTTGCTTCTTTAAGAAACCGCTCTAATTCCAATTTTTCTTCATTTTGAATTTTGTGATGCATTACTACTCTACCTGCTAAAGCAAATACTTTTACACTCGGTATAGCATTAGATGGTCCTGCTAATGGTTCTTCTTCTTTTTCTTCTTCTTGTTCTTCTTCTGGTTCTTCTTCTTGTTGTTCTTCTACAGATAGTTTTAAATCTTCATATTCGGTTTCTGTTACATCTTCATTATTATTATGGAATAACTCTTTGTGTATTTCTAGTAGAATATTATCATGAAAAGTTTCTAAGCAAATTTCACATTGATGCATCTTGTTGATGTTTACTCTTTGAAATTTAGCAGCGAAATGAAATGCTTCTCTACTGCTCCCTTTTTATAGCCTCCCAGTTGTAGTGGGGGGGGGTGGTAAGATATTTAGTAAGATGTTAAAAATAGTAGGTTAAGACTAAAGCTGAAAAGTAATGATTAAACCCTATATTTTCTTCCAATTGCAAATACTCCACATATGCCTCCGCCCATAGCCATAACAGATCACTGTTACGCCAATATACACCAAAGGTGGGTCTATCATCAACTAAAATTGGAGATGCTATGTTTACTAATCTTTCATTTTCTATCCATGTCATAACTTCAATTACAAACCTTCCTATAATATCCATTGGAGAATTTGGACCCACAAATATTCTTGTTACAACATTTTCACTTAACAAAGGCTCTTCAATTTCTTCATTGTTTTCTTCATCGTTTTGTACATCGTTTTGTACATCGTTTTCTTCATTGATTTCTTCATCCACCTCCAATACTTCTTCAACTTTTGTGCATTTGTTATAAAATATTGGAGCATCTCGGGGAGACATGTTCACTCTAGCTATTATTGGCAAAGAATGTCCCAACGCAAACCACGACACTCTTATATAGGCAAGTCAATGAGTGGGGGTTTCTTTTAATAATAAAGTTTTATTAAAAGAAAATAATTTAATTCCGTCTTTACTACAATATTACTCCTAATTAGAGCTTTCCAATGATGTATCGCTTGCCCTATTCTGGCAAACCGTTCTCAAGTTATAAGTAAATTTGTTAGCACTTGGCTGGCGGGGGGGGGGGGCTCGCCGGGTTCAAGGTCAAGGTCAAGGTCAAGACGATACACTTAAGACATTTTACTTAAGACGGTAGACCTAAGACGTTGTGACGTCGGGGGGGGGGGGGCTCACCGGTTTCAAGGTCAAGGTCAAGACGATACACTTAAGACATTTTACTTAAGACGGTACACCTAAGACGTTGTGACGTGGGGGGGGCTCGCCGGTTTCAAGGTCAAGGTCAAGGTCAAGACGATACACTTAAGACATTTTACTTAAGACATTATACTTAAGACGGTACACCTAAGACGTTGTGACGTAGGGGGGGGGCTCGCCAAGTTTAAGGTCAAGGTCAAGACGCTACACTTAAGACATTATACTTAAGACGGTACACCTAAGACGTTGTGACGTGGGGGGGGGCTCGCCGGTTTCAAGGTCAAGGTCAAGGTCAAGACGATACACTTAAGACATTTTACTTAAGACATTATACTTAAGACGGTACACCTAAGACGTTGTGACGTCGGGGGGGGGGGGGTATGCATGAGTGGATTTAGGTCAAGGTCACCAAAAAATAATAATGATCCAAGATGATGGAGGCGGCCATAACCGTCTCCACCACCCTGTGTTCCTCAAACACTCCCAATCCCAACCCACCATAGTTACGTCTTACAAGGGATCCCAATTTTTGGCCCGCACGCACGTGGCGATCCAGTTTGGTGGGCTGTGATACGGGCGGCCAGCCTCGGGCCTGGGCACTGGACTTGACCATTCCAATTTTACAATGGGGACTCTGGAACAGCTAATGCAAGACGCAACTCTAACCTCCCACCCTTAATCTAAACCCACCCAAACATATTTTTGCCTGACCAAAATTAAAAAACAAAAATCAAAAACAATAAAAATATGCGCTACCTACGGCACAACGCGCATGTCCCACCCATATTTAATGAAGGTCAATCGAACTTCTTCCATTTACATTTTAATTTAATCTACCCATCCTAACAGCTAGCTGTGGAATATAAAAAATTATTAGTACACAGATAAACACAGACATAAACGTACATACACACACACACACACACACACACACACACACACACACACACACACACACACACACACACACACACACACACACACACACACACACACACACACACACACACACACACACACACACACACACACACACACACACACACACACACACACACACACACACACACACACACACACACACACACACACACACACACACACACACACACACACACACACACACACACACACACACACACACACACACACACACACACACACACACACACACACACACACACACACACACACACACACACACACACACACACACACACACACACACACACACACACACACACACACACACACACACACACACACACACCATAATCCAATACTTAAAATTAAAACACATTTCTTAAACATAAATAATACCATAACACACCTTAATGCTAACATCGCAATGCGCAAGTTAAACCTTAAAACTAACACATCTTAAGACTAAAACCATAGACACACACACACACACAACAAATATTAATAGCCTAACAACAAGAGTAACTCAAATATATATCGGCCGCTTATACATTTGAGTTGCCCTCTGAGTCGGGTCGGAGCGCCGCGTCCGGAGTTCCGAGCCCAACTGTGGCGGCAATAGTCGTCGGGGTAGTTCTCGGCTCCCAGAGTGGTGGGGGGCCGGGAGGGGTTTGAGGGGCGCGGAACTTTCCAGAAACATCAGTGGAAAATTCCAAACGGATGTGCTTTGTTACATGTGGGTCGCCTAAAACACAGGTGGAGCCTTGTACCTCTCAATTTGCATTAGATAGCATCAAATTACATCCGCTGACAAGTACATCCGCAGCTTTCCCCATCGCGTGGCAGCATAATTATCGTCGATTGTTATCCACCCTCTTCCGCCGCTTAATTATAGTTCCAACGGAAATAGGCCGCCGAAACACGCAACTTGTTTTTAACATACAATAGACTATTGTTTGGAAATGCATTACTTATGCTTATAATCCTTGGCCTGGTGTACTTCTTACACGCTACACCCAAGACGTTGTGACGTCGGGGGGGGGGGGGGGGCTCGCCGGTTTCAAGGTCAAGGTCAAGGTCAAGACGATACACTTAAGACATTTCACTTAAGACATTATACTTAAGACGGTACACCTAAGACGTTGTGACGTCGGGGGGGGGGGGGGGGGTCACGCGTGAGTGGGCACCCCTATTTAAGCCGCGACGCGGCCGCGCGGCTCCCATATAGGCCGGCGACACCACAGCGGTAAGAGCTAATCCGTTAGTATCTACCAACTAGTAACATACGTTTAATACTTACACTTGTTTTACTCACTATTTTTAACGCTTCATATGTACAATACCTCTACAATCAGCAATTATAATCCCGCTTAATCGTGCACGGGGACATTTCCTGCACACCTGCAGGTTATACACTTTACAACCATCTACTATTATAGTTATCGCTACAGCATAAGATTCACCTGTACAATTCACTATTGTAATCCTACTTGATCATGCACGGGGCATTACTTGCACACCTGCAGCTTATACACTTTACAACCGTTTAATATTACAATTATTGCTATAATACGATAGTTACCTGTTCAATCACAGTTGTGGCCTCACTTGATTATCCACAGAGCGATACTTCCAATTCTACAACTGAATAATTAATTAATTAACTTCCGCTATTACCGATACTTTTCTTAAACTATCTGTCTCTTCCTCTGACTCTTGTGACCGTAGCCGCAGCCGACTGACAAATAACCGAGCTATCCCAAAGCTCGCTCTTTTATGCGGTTTTCTCGGGGAGGGGGTTGGAGGGGCGTCGCACGTGACTCATCGATCGCATAAAAAGAGGGGTTGCTGCCGCGCGCGCGCCATTTCGGTGGCGGAATCGGTCGGGTGAGGTACTATCCGTAAGTCTCTGGCGCTTTTATAACTAACGCTTGTTAGTCTAAAATGTGTTTGCACTTAATATGCTAATTAGTCTCTATATTTATGCACGGGACATTTCCTGCACACCTGCAGGTGATACACCTTACAACGGTCTACTATTATACTTGTTGCTACAATACAAGATTTACCTGTCCAATTGGCAATTGTGATCCCACTTAGTCGTGCACGGGATATTTCTTGCACATTAGCAGGTCATACACTTTACAACCATCTAATATTATAGTTATTGCTACAGTACAAGAATTACCTGTACAATTGACAATTGTATTCCTACTTATTCGTGCACGGAACATTACTTGCAATCCTGCACCTGAATAATTAATTAACTTCTGCGGCTACCGATACTTTTTTTCGCCTGCTACAACCTTTCGCGGCGCCGCCCGACAAATAACTGAGCTCTCCGAAGTTCTGTTCTTTTATGTCATCCTCTCAGAGGGAGGGGTTGGGGAAGGGAGGGGGGGTTGGGAGGGACCACACAACCCCCCATAAAACGGGCATCGGTACCGCGCGCGCGTCATTATAGTGGCGATAGGGCAACAGTGAACAACTATCCGCAAGTCTCTAACACCTAGTCTAACACTTTTTTTTTACTTACGCTTTTTTACTCTAACATATGTTTGCACTTATTATGCTAATTAGTCTCTATATATTCAGACACACTCGCGGGCGCCGGTCATATACTCGCCGATTGTCGGAGAGTACACATCTCCCCTTTGTGTATTATCATGGCTTCGCACTCTTTACAACTAAAACTTTTACGCACAAAACATATTTTACAGAAACAATCTAACTCCACAGTTTCTAAACCGCGTACTACATTGGCTAAGCTTAAGAAATACTACAGTTTTCACCCGTTGTACTTTGCAAAACCTAGCCTGTGCAACACTGCATACTGTACTGATACTGTTTTGCACGCTGTCTTAACTGACATGCTGCAGTATCAACATTTCAATCTTGTTACACCTATTGACGACGCTGTCCAATTATTCTTATTCACTATATTACCGGGTTTATATGATCGTTCTTCCTTGGACACATGTGTCATTCTACTGTATCGACTCGCACTGTAAACACCTAGGAGCTCTCCTTTCATGCAACTATCATTTTAATTTAATTTTAAAAATAAACGAAAACCTCCCGCCGCCCCACCCCCCTCCCCACCGAGCCCCTGCGGCTCCCACTTTTTTAAAACTCCCTCCGAATGACCTTGACCCACTTCCCAAACCCATCCATCACTGTCACCCCCACCCCCCAATTACTACCCACACCTGCCAGTTCGAACCGCATGACCTTGACTTGTCCCAGCACCGGCAAAACCACACTACTAATGTCCAACAAAAGTTTCTGAACTCAAGGCCTGCACGCGTTGAAACTAATAAAATGGATAAGAGTTAATTTTTTTAATAAGGTTTATAATTAGTTTTTTAAGTGATTTCTCTAATAAGAAACTCTAATGAAACCTGTTCATTGTTTATGTATTTCCACAAAGCCCCCATGTTTTAGTGTTACTGTATCAAGCAACCAAAAACCGTCTTGATTATGTGTTACCCTTTGAAATGCTGTGATCTGCTAAAATTAACACATAAAAATGTGAAGAGTTGTACTACGAGTAAGAATATAGGTAACCTTCTGTTTCAGTAGCTCAGCAAAACTACATCTAGCAACCCCAGCCGTTCAACATTGTATCGTCTGAGCCGCATCGAGCTCGAATCCGTTTCCGTTTCCACCCAATATTAGACCGGAAATGAAGACGTCAGTTATTTGTGATGCTGAAACCTCGTCCGGGAGACATTGTCGAGGAGACTCGTCTTTTACGTCATGGGGGTTACCGGCTATATTTAAAATGTCATATATTTATTTGTTATTATTTGTTTATTTTGTTGTGGAAATGCTTTAATTGAAATCAATAGTATTTTATAATTTAATTTACAAGCAGTGGTACCTTGATATATCGAACCTCAATATATCGAAATCCTTGATATAACGAAGTTTTCTCATTCCCCTTAAACCTGCCTATCAAACTAATGTTACCTCTATATATCGACGGATTAGCGAGGATAACCTCAATATAACGAACTTTTGGAGCACGAATGCACGACCCAACCACCTCTACATATCGAAGTTTTGACTACAAAACCTCAACATACGGTATCGAAGTTAAAAAAGAACGACAAGTTGAATCATTGAGCTCATACATTTTCTTTCATGTTGAAACCCGTCGCTCTACAGACGTTACCATGTGTTCGCAGCGCTGTTCTTGTTTCCCGTGTTTTTAGTTAACTTATTGTGTTAGTGTTGTTCCATTCATTACCTTAGGTGTCCGTTAGGCGGCCGTTAGCATTTTGTTTAAATGCATTTTACATCATTCTTGTGGGTACAGTACTAATTTCACAACCCCATGTTTCCTGTATGTATAAGAGAGTAAACGTCTTCTAGTCCCGATTGATGCATATTAGCCTAAATAAATTTTATGTTTGCAGCACTGTTTAGTTTTTTGAGTCACCATTTGTAGTGTTTGTTCGGATCAGCTCGTGATAAAAATTTCATAGAAGGGTACTTATAAATATTTAACAACTTATAATGTTACAGTGAACTGTTATATTCTTTTGTGCTAGGCCTATACCAAAATGTTGGTTATGTAATCATATTACACCCGTATTTATTCCTCAATTTTTAGGCTTTTGGAAATAAGTAATGGTAGTATAAGGTTGTCGTGAACCTCAGTATATCGAAGACCTTGATATTACGAATTTTTTATATTCCCCTTCAGGTTCGTTATATTGAGGTTCCACTTTATAGTATTTTATCGGCGATGGGGAGTTTAAGTACTAACGCTCCCCCGTTGATCGAAAAGTCCGTGTAAACAGCATAATGTTCAAAAGAAAAACAATCCTTAAAAGCAACTTGATAAAAATAAAATTGAACATGTAATATTTTTATTAATTTAGTAAGTGGAAAAATACATGACCTGAGAGATTGAAAAGCAGAGATGATAGCATGCATGAGTTTCAAGAATATTACGTTAGGTTGAATCGAATCTTTAACTTCCGTCATCGAATTTCCCTTGGGTGCATCGCAATCTCATCGAAGTTTATAAAATCATATTGGGAGTTTCAATCCTATCAAAAATTTTCGATTACAATTTCAATGGCATTATAATTTAACGAAAACCAATTATATAGGAGGTTATTGACCAATCAATTGATAATGGTAGGTTAGAGACATTGGGATAAATTTAATCATGAAAATATTACTGGGATATACTATACCCCCACAATTATTAATGTAGGTTACACAATTGCATAAATAACAGCAAGTTTTCGAGTAATCGTAAAAAATAAGCTAGAAAATTCTGGGAAAACAGAATAATATAAAGCCTCCATTTTAAACAAAAGCTAATATTTAACATGTTTAATGTTTCATATTAAAGGTAGTGGAATGCAATAACCTGAGCCGAGCGGCTACGGTCTATTTCAACCGGTGATGCTGGAACCCGATATTGTTTCTGGCAATAATAAACGCTCCTATTCCAGCCCGGCCGTACTGTGGTTTACGGTTGGATTATTTATATAAATAATGTTCGTGCAATATTTAATATCATAACTTACAGTGAAAATTTTTTGGAATGTTCGTATGTTTTTATTCAACAATTGACAATTCAACAATTATTAACACAACAACAATTATTACAATTGTTACAACAACAATTATTACAACAACACTTATTATCACAACAATTATTACAATTCAACAATTATTAACAATATTGGGTTTAACAAGCTTAGATTTTAAAAATTATAATCTTATCTTATCTTATTATCTAAAACAAGCTCTGATTGTACGGGCAAAGTTTTTTTTCGCTCCAAGCGTTTTTTATTTTTTTTATTGAATATGGGGGTTTTGGCCACCAGAAATCGATTGGAGCTGGTAACATGTCTGGGAAAAATCCGGTTTTCGTTCTAGAGCCCTTCAAAGTTTTCATGTTATCCTTTATGGAGATTTTATTAATTGAACAAAAATCAGCTGATAACAGTAAATATAAACCAATGTGTTACATCTTTAACTTGTAGTTTAAGAAAATTATACCAAAGTGCAGCACCCTTAGGCATAGCGAGTGAGCGAAGCGAACGAGCTCGTCTTTAAAATGGAAGAGGGCGAGTGAGCGGAGCGAACGAGCTTTGTGTGAGAACGGAAGTAATAATTTTACCGAGCTTAAGCTCGGTCCCCCTGGTTCTTTATATGAATGTCAAAGTAATGCAGTTGTACCTTCCTCCGATTGCATTGCTTTTCTCCTATAGATTTTCTATTCTCAATACTATTATAGCCCACGAATAAAAATTAAAATTATAATGATTGCTAAGCTATGGTTTGTAAGTGTAAATATGTCAAATAAAATAATATAGTACAACAAGTACGCTATACAATGCAACATTCCTATCCGGCGTATAACAAGTAGCCTACACTACATTGAAAGACAAGCCAAGGAACAAAAACGAGCTGACTTTAATATTTATACATCTATACTTATTTAACCCGCTAAAAATTGTTTTGTGTTGGAAATCCTCCTACAATTTTCAACCGATATTCAAGTTTTTCGTGTTGTTGGATAGGGATCGGTCTGCAGATGTCTCCCCTAAGAATTGATGAGAATCTGATTTAAAATAAGGGCGCTATCCACTAACAGAATTTGAAATTTTCCCATTGAAGTTTTGAACATTGAGATTGGTTTGAGCATTTTAAACATCTGTTAATGTACAGCTGTAAATACATGAAGTATTTTGTGATTATTGATATTCACAATATTGGACAATATTGGATGTCATTGATTTATAACAAAATAAAAATTTTATATTGTGTCAAAATAAATTGCTTGATTCTGGAAAAAAGTAGCCTAGTTATCTTTTAAATCTTCTTCCACATCCTATTGAATGTATAAGCATGTAATAAAATAAAACAAATTAATGTAATAAGATGGTTCTTTGCAGGTTAGCAGGTTACTTGTATTGAAATTAAGATTAATAATTGTTGTTCTTTCATAATACAATAGTAACAATGGTAATAGCGTTAGTGTAATATAATATAGTCATTGGGAACGGTGTGAGTAAAATAAACACCAGGATTAACAGTTCTTGAAATGTTCGCTTCTATGAAATGTTTGGTGAAATTTAATTACCAAGGATACACCGTTGTGTGCAAGAATTAATTAAAGGTTATAAAAGAGTTTTATCACTTCTTAAAGGATATAATTGAATTCTTTCAGATACAACATTCAGCTTGAGAACGTTCTAATCACCTTAACATAAATACGATTGTAAAGGGGTTGATGAGTCTCCTGAAAACTAATAACTAATATCCCTCTTATTACTAAGCCTATTTATATGAAATAGTACAAACATATATAACGACGTTTTAAATTTCAATCAGTAAAGGTTTATACCAAAGGTTCTAACCGTAAGAACCAAATTGAACCACACATTGTATTGTTATATTATGCCCTACGAATAAACAGAAAGATTTGTGACTTGTTCCATCAAAAGTGCTTGGCTACCTATTGCTCAAATTGCAAACGTTTTCACCAACTTCCAGAGAAGCCATTTGCGAGTTTGTTGGTGAATTCATTAGTTAAACAAAAGCGGTCCAACAATATTTGCCCGAGGCTCAAACGGATTTAATTTTCTTGTTTGCAATTCGGTTTGGCCCCCTCTACAATCTTGTGTTTCTTGATTTGTTTGCGAAAAGATACTTGGACTGTCAAATAAAATTATCAAAAAGTAAAATAAAATTTGAAAATCGATTTTTAATTATATTTTTTTGAATACACATTTTTCACATAATTTTTAAATGAAAAAAATACTCTCTTATTTACCTGTTTTTAGATTTACATTTTGCCACATAATTGTTAGATGAGAAATATTCTATTATTCACCTTTTTTCTCATTTGACATTTTTCACATAATTTTCACGTAAAAATAATAATATTAGTTTTTCATCAGTTTTTGACATTTACATTTTTAGCGTAATTTTTACATGAAAAATATTCTTCTTTTCACATTTTTTCTCTTTTACATTTTTCATGTAATTTTGATGTGAAAAAATATTCTCTTTTTCACATTTACATTTTTCACATATTTTTCAGGTGGAAAAAATATTCTTCTTTTTGCTTTTACATAATTTTTACATTTTTCACTTGAAAAACCGTGATTTTCACATTTTGTGCTGATATTATCTGTTTTATAGTGAGATAATTTTCACACTTGTCAAAGCTTTTTCAACACTAACATAAAAAATACACCTTTTTGTCGTATAACTTTGCATTTTTTTGGTACAGTAAGTGTTGTGTGAGTTTTTTGTTTTTTTTTCTTTTACCAACGTAAAAATCACTGTAGCAAAAAAATAAACAACGCCAGTGAGTTAAGGAAATAAGAGAGCAAAAAAAGTAAGAATTAATTAAAATACACCCCAACTTTGAAACTTTTAGTTAAGTACCTATTATCTTTAAAACAAACAAAAATATTTGCATATTATTTTATATTTTAATTGTAATATATGTTTATTAAGTTTATGCCATTCTTTCATGTTTTTTATGTTAGGTATTTCCGAGGGAAAAGCAGCACGTGCACTTTAATCAAGATCTGCCACGAGAACGCTTTAATGATCCATAAAATGTTATTACAAGCTTTATCATTATGAAAGCTTTGCATCAAAAGACAAGAGGATTTTCCTTGTTTCTTGCAAAATTACATTGGCCTTGCTGACTTAGGATGATATTGGTGTTGTAACGATGAAACTAACATTATTAGTTGACCTTATCATCATCAACTTAAGGAAACTAGTGCAACATAGTGATATAAAAATTAATACAAAGTAATGGATACTCACATACAATTTTAATCAATCCCTGTAATATAACACAGTAATATATTTCAAACGCCTAAACCAGACTTTTTGTAATTTTATTTTCTTTGACGTTTTAGCTGTGAAATGCTTTATAGTTGTGGCAAAAACTATTAAAAAGCTATTTGAAAAAATAGTTGTATATGGTTTTAAATTTCAGGGATTACAATGTTTATGGTGAGCCAGTGGTATTGTTGTCTATACATTAATAGGCAAGGATGTTTCTTTTCCTCCTTTTTTCTCAGCTCATATGTGCATCGTTGGAGAAATCCGCACACACCGTTAGAAAGGTAATGTCCTGTAGATGAGCAGAATCCTATTATACAGTAATTAATTCACATTGGCCTCCAGGGCTATGCCCTATAGGCTTTCAAAGTTTCAATGTTAATCTTATGGAAAATAGGAAAGTGATTGAATTATTAGACAGCTCTTGTAATGAAAAACCGCTATTAAAACAGAAAGAAAAGGTACTTTAGTAATAAAATATTGTAAAACAAATTGGGTCCATATCAACTGACACACTAAGTCGAAGGGAAATCAGGGAAGGATGTAATGTTATTGGTCGAATTTAGGTCATTGGGCGACATCTAGTAGGTTTAAATTTAGGAACTCTAAATTATTAATAATAATAATACTTTTAAAATCTTGTACACTCAAAAAATTTGCATCAATCAAGTAAAAAAGTTTAAATAGGATATACAGTACTTGTTTAAAGTATTGTCAATCTAATACTGTACTAAGTATTTGGTTGGCAAAGCAAATACAACTAAACAAATTTGCCTATGACAAACTTACACCATCAACTATTTTTGACAAATTTAAACTAGACGAGAAAATTAATTTCCTTGACATTTCTCAATCTCAGCTGAAAGTCCATTAAATTATTGGTGTAGGATCCGTCTACACCATGTTGATCAAGGGAAGTCATAATGTAAGTCATGTTGTAAAGGGCGAGTAATGACACCACTTTGCTCAAGGGTTCACTTGATCTCCTGCCTTTCACACGGATGTCAGATGTCAGTTTGCATAAAGTGCTCCTTTCAGAAATGACCTGTCTCATTCAAGCCAAATAAATAAAATTATGTTTCATTAAATTAAATTAACTAACCTTGTCCAAAAAAAAATCTATATTGATAAACTCAAATGTGAAATTTTGTTTCTTAATTATAGGAATCAAGGATTTTATCCTTAATTATCATCTAAAAAATTTTTAATATGCCAGTACGATGGACATACAATGTGGAGAATTTTTGCGATAAACTGTTTGATATAGTATCAAATTGCGAAAAAAAGAATATTTTTAGTAGTAAGTTTAGTTAGTTTTTTTAGGGATTTTGGGGGTAAACTCCTCTTGAAAATAAAAAATTCAAAAACTGGAAAAAACCGCCTGGTGTTATTATGGATTTGGGCCTATATACCAAATTTCATAAAAATCGGACCATTGGGGCCCTTCTTTAGCTCTGTTAACATTCAGACACACACACACAAACACTAATATACACAGACGGACATCACTCCGAAAATGGATAAATCCACCAAAATTTTTACGAAACAATTCTTTCTCCATATGATATAGGGGGAGAAAGTAAATCTACCAAGCAACTTAATTTCCAAATTTGAGCAGAAATCAATCAACTTATTTTCAACAAAAATAACGTGGCATTTAGTCAGATCTGTTTGATGGTTATATGGCTATGTAAGGTCCTTTGCACATTATTTGAATTTTTTATTTATTTTGGGTGTATTTAGGCCAGTGGCATTTTCTAAATTGAATTGTACATATGACTACTGTATGCAGATTTGTCAATGTTTGGCCAGTACCGTATTGGCATGTGGACTGCATCATCAATCAGGATATCAGCCCCACGCCCGCCTCCTCCGAGACCAACAATGAATGATGGATCGACCCACTCAAGATTCTCATATCTCATCGGCCAACCATTACTTACGTTGACAATTCTGTTTGTAGAAAACTTTTAGGATACCATTAACGGTTCCTTTTTTCTTTTCTCCCTGTATGCAAGGGTGTTAAGCTGTCTGATTAGTTTATGTTGCCACATTTAACATTTTGCAGCATTGAACCTCCTTGGTAATATTGATTGAATTTATATGTCAATTCACCTCATCCACAAAGAAAATAAGGTTTTGACATTTTTTTAACATGTGAGAATAAAAAAGTAAAAACAAATTTTAGTATCAAAATGCTGCACTCTATCCCTGGAGAGCGATGCAATATTACTCTTGTTGGCCCATAAACTCAGCCACAGAATAAAATTCTTTGTCGATGAGGTATTTTTTTACTCAATTTGAACCTCTTATGGTCTCTCTCCTGCCTCATGTCTACAGGGAGGTTGTTGAAAAACTTTACTCCAGCTTGTGATAGCAGGTTCATGGAAGCTCTGGATCTGTTGAGCCAATCTGTACTGTTCACGGCCCCTTGTTGAACAATGGTGGATATCACGTCCTTGTGTGATAAATAAAAAATAATAATGATAATAATAAAAATTAATTACAATAGGCTCCGTTAGGCTTGTTGAGTTCAAAACCACTTCAATCGCTTGAGAAGCACGTTTGCTCAAATCAAATCATCATTTTACCACACTACTGGTCATTAGAAGAAAATCATATACAACAAATTTTAACATTTGATTTAATTGAAAGCAAATCCAAAGTTGCTTAGTTTACTCACTATCCTACTTGTTCTCATTATCTCAATCCAAGAGTGAATGTGTGAGTGTAAAGTGAGGTATTAAAAATATATACCATGTTCAAATTAAGTATTTACTTTTATCAAAAACAGTTGAGAGCCACTGTGAAAGAGGGACCGATAAAACTGATAGGGGTTTCAAAAGCATCAGCAAGGGATGTTTGTTTGTCATCAGTGATAAGGAAATTGATGTTATCTTAGCAGGAAGGGAGTTGATGCGATCAGCTGTTCCCTGGGGAGCAGACAACAGTTGCCGCTTACCCCTCCCCCCTCCCACTCTCCCGCTCACCCCCACCCCCTCTGAACACGGCACACATAGATAAGCGTCTACACACAAATAACTAGGATAATAAAACACTCTGTGTAAATCAGTTTTTTTTTTTTTAATCAATTAAAAACAAATGAACTAACAATGCAAATTATGTTGCGTAGCTAAATAAGTAACGATTATCATCAAAGAAAATAGTTATTTCCTTAACACAGCCTTCTACTTTGGTTTCAAGAAGGATAGAACAGTGGTGGAGGGCCTGTCTCAGTTTTGGAAAATCTAGAAAAAGCAATGCCCACTTTAGTTGGTCATTTCTGTTACCATGGTGCATTTATGGTAGTATTCATTTGTGTGTTTACGTGTTAAGGTATAATAGTACCAAATGTTTTATTTTTATTTTTTATCGTAGTTTAGTTTTTAAGTCAAATTCTTATAACATCTGACTGTATGTCCTATCATGTTTATTTGATGTAATGACATGTAATAAATAAATATAAAAAAATAGTGCTACTTGAAAAAATAAACACTTTGTGGTAAATAACAGTACATTTTGTACTAGCGCTATGCTGTGTATACTATAAAATAATTAAAAAAATCTTTAGAACTATATTTACATTTCAGTCACTGTGCTTTGTAAATTTATGGTACTAGAAATTTTCTATCCCAAATTGTGACAGTTTGGCATTTTGTAACCTTGTGCCTTTAACATACAGTAGACTACCTCTGAACCAGCCACCTTGGGATCAGACCCGGACCAAGGCTGGTTAAAACTTACATAACTTTAAAACGTTAGACCGCAGTTTTCTAGGGCCTAAATACAATTATAAGATGTATAATATTGTTTAATATCTTACTGTATAGAATTTATAGCTACTTACAACTAAAATTTTACTTTCCGGTTTAAAAAACCCAAAACATATTTAACACAGACTGATTAGAAAATTACCTGAAAATAAACTTAAACTTCGCAATCTACTGAAAAGAAGACGACTAACTCAATCACTTCTGGCACTGTTCACTTTCCACTGAGGGAGTAGTTCTTAGTTCTTACCTGGGAACGACTATAAACTGATTTTAAAGATAGACATAAAAACAACATTTCCTGCAAGATATAAAAAAAAATGGTTTAAGGGATGTTACGTTAAGAAGTGGATGTTTAAAAAGAAGTTGTTTTTTGACAAAGTGTGTCTGTTAAAAGGTAGCCAGTTAAGATGGAGTGTACTGTACTGTATTATAGTCAGTTTCCAGTTTTGTGCAATTAACAAGCAGGTACTTTCATGGCAAATTAATAAATGGCTAAACATATATATTGAATTCAAAGCTATGTGTCTAATAATTTAGAACAAAATTATATCCTGTACTGTAAATACCATACATTTACTTCAGTAACAGGTAAATTAAATGATACAATAAAATGTTTTAAAACAATTCAAATACAAATATTTTATTTTGCACAGTATGGTAACATAATAACAAGCTGTGGGATGGAGTACCAATAGTCTAACACATTCTTTATCACCCTTTAAGCACTATTTATCCTACCAAATGTAGGCATACATAGTGAGTGCCTACACTATGTACATCTTGTGGCTTCACTTAACAAGATGTTGAACAATAAAAAAGGCAATTAAATATATGAACTTATTTCTAAGTATGAACATATTTACTATAGAATACAAGGCACTTTTTAGAAATAGCTATTGATCGAAAACTGACAAAAAAATTTATATTACAATGTGAAAGAATATCCCATCTTATATTTACAATAATCAATCAATCTACTTCTCTAACTTCAAAACTGTGCTATGGTAACTAACTTCTTAACTAGAAAATTCTATGTTTTGTAAGTTAGCACCATTCTAATAAATTATATCCTTAACTGAATACTTATGGCTAAATCTAAGTTTGGTATCTTGAAAACTGTGTGACGTCACCTTTTCACTTCTATTAACTAGGAAAGTTGATTTCTATTTCCATTTTGTAAGTCAAAATACTAACCATCAAATAATATATTCTGCTCTACTCTGAATACTTATGGAGTAGTTTATTAATAACTTATAAACTTAAAAATAATTTTATAAAGACAATCATGTAAAACATATGTCTTTTAACAATACTTATTACTTAAAACTCTAAGAAACAATATTTAGCAACAATTTTAGAGTGCTCCAGAAATTTAGAATATTGTTATTATTGTATTAGGCTATTTTACAATTGCTAATACTCATATAATACTGTGTCACTGATAAATAAATTACTGATTTCTGAATGAAAAATTTCTTTGTGCGGAAAAATTTCCCTATGCCCAAGTAAGGAACTATTATGAAGCTTTTTTAAAAATAAAATCACTCAAAACAACACAAGGCTAATGTCTTTTTTTTTTGCAAGAGGTGTAGAAGAATTACAAATATAATTATATTTTTACATTAAGGATTACAAAGTACTTGACATATATTTTGAAAGCTACTAAAGTCTTGAAAATTAAAAATTATACATAATCTTTTAACTATTGGGAGTTTTAACTAAATCGAGGTACAAAAAGAGCTAGTAAAGAGAAATTCGCACTTGACTCTAGGCTCTGATGAAAAAAATTGTTTTTAAGGTAAAATTCTAAAGGTATAAAATTAAATTTGCCATTTCAGGTAAATTAATCTTTGGTTACACTAGAGAAAGCTCTTGAAGAGCCAAAGGAAGAGGTAGTGCCAGAGTCTGGGCCGGCGGTCGGGCATGGATGCGACCTGTTGTGTGAACGGGACTCCGTGTTGATAGAGCTGCTGCTTCTCCAGGGACAACCTCTGGCGCAGACCTGTGTTGCTGGTCACCACCACAAACTGGCACTCCAGGTCACGCAGCACTGATCTACAATCTGATAACACATCAGTAAAACACCACTCAAGTTAGATCCACTACCTAATTTATTTGTTATCTATTGTTGTTTTGATACTATTTATTACTTAGAAAGACAAAAAAATAGATTCCTGATAGCTCGCCAGATATGTCACCTCGTAACAAGACGCCTTTATAAGCATCAAGAGTGCTCAGTTGTGACTCACTAATTGATTGCTGAGAGCTTGCCAGAGATTTTACCTCGTAACAAGAGGCCTTCATAAAACACCAACAGGGCTCAGTTGTGACTCACTAATTGATTGCTGAGAGCTTGCCAGAGGTGTTAGCTCGTAACAAGAGGCCTTTGTAAGCCCGAACAGTGCTCAGTTGTGACTCACTAATTGATTGCTGAGAGCTCGCCAGAGGTGTCACCAGGTAACAAGAGGCCTTTGTAAGCACCAACAGTGCTCAGTTGTGGCTCACTAATTGATTGCTGATAACTCGCAAGAGGTGTCATCTCGTAACAAGAGGCCTTTGTAAGCACCAACAGTGCTCAGTTGTGACTCACTAAATAATTGATTGCTGATAGCTCGCCAGAGGTGTCACCAGATAACAAGAGGCTTTTGTAAGCACCAACAGTGCTCAGTTGTGACTCACTAATTGATTGCTGATAACTCGCCAGAGGTGTCATCTCGTAACAAGAGGCCTTTGTAAGCACCAACAGTGCTCAGTTGTGACTCACTAATTGATTGCTGAGAGCTCGCCAGAGGTGTCACCTCGTAACAAGAGGCCTTCGTAAACACCAACAGTGCTAAGTTGTGACTCACTAATTGATTGCTGATAGCTCGCCAGAGGTGTCACCTCATAACAAGAGGCCTTTGTAAGCCCCAACAGTGCTCAGTTGTGACTTACTAATTGATTGCTGATAGCTCGCCAGAGTTGTCACCTCTTAACAAGAGGCCTTCGTAAACACCAACAGTGCTCAGTTGTGACTCACTAATTGATTGCTGATAGCTCGCCAGAGGTGTCACCTCATAACAAGAGGCCTTTGTAAGCCCAAACAGTGCTCAGTTGTGACTCACTAATTGATTGCTCAGAGCTCGCCAGAGATGTCACCTCGTAACAAGAGGCCTTTGTAAGCTCCAACAGTGCTCAGTTGTGACTCACTAATTGATTGCTCAGAGCTCGCCAGAGATGTCACCTCATAACAAGAGGCCTTTGTAAGCCCCAACAGTGCTCAGTTGTGACTCACTAATTGATTGCTCAGAGCTCGCCAGAGATGTCACCTCATAACAAGAGGCCTTTGTAAGCCCCAACAGTGCTCAGTTGTGACTCACTAATTGATTGCTCAGAGCTCGCCAGAGATGTCACCTCATAACAAGAGGCCTTTGTAAGCCCCAACAGTGCTCAGTTGTGACTCACTAATTGATTGCTCAGAGCTCGCCAGAGATGTCACCTCATAACAAGAGGCCTTTGCAAGCCCCAACAGTGCTCAGTTGTGACTCACTAATTGATTGCTCAGAGCTCGCCAGAGATGTCACCTCATAACAAGAGGCCTTTGTAAGCACCAACAGTGCTCAGTTGTGACTTACTAATTGATTGCTCAGAGCTCGCCAGAGATGTCACCTCATAACAAGAGGCCTTTGTAAGCACTGCCCAACAGTCCTCAGTTGTGACTCACTAATTGATTGCTGATAGGTCGCTAGAGATGTCACCTCGCAACAAGATGCCTTTGTTAGCATCAACAGTGCTCAGTTGTGACTCACTAATTGATTGCTGATAGCTTGCCAGAGGTATCACCTCATAACAAGAGACCTTTGTAAGCACTGCCCAACAGTCCTCAGTTGTGACTCACTAATTGATTGCTGATAGGTCGCTAGAGATGTCACCTCGCAACAAGATGCCTTTGTTAGCATCAACAGTCCTCAGTTGTGACTCACTAATTGATTGCTGATAGGTCGCTAGAGATGTCACCTCGCAACAAGATGCCTTTGTTAGCATCAACATCAACAGTGCTCAGTTGTGACTCACTAATTGATTGCTGATAGCTTGCCAGAGATGTCACCAGATAACACGAGGCCTTTGTAAGCACTGCCCAACAGTCCTCAGTTGTGACTCACTAATTGATTGCTGATAGGTTGCTAGAGATGTCACCTCGCAACAAGATGCCTTTGTTAGCATCAACAGTGCTCAGTTGTGACTCACTAATTGATTGCTGATAGCTTGCCAGAGGTGTCAACACGTAACAAGATGCACTTGTAAGCACCAACAGTACTCAGTTGTGACTCACTAATTGATTGCTGATAACTCTCCACAGGTGTCACCACTCCATAATTTAAGGAATTTATTTTGCTACTTCAATAAAGAATGGAAGTTACAGTTTATTGCATTACTTAGTATTGGAAAGATGGGGGTAACTATTAATCAACGCCTAAAATAATATATTGTTATTATATTATAGCTCTATTTTCTCTATTGTGAACAGCTTTTGTGGGTTTAGGTAGTTATATTCAGAAAAAATTCAGTGTATGAAAATTCATAGCTATATTATTATTATCAATATCATCCGTAGTAAACAATCATCTGATTGTGTTTAATACCCACAACAAGATGGATTGTCTAGGTCTAAGTAGTTAGTTAAATTAATTGAGATTTTTAACATAAAAATATAGTTCATAACACGACACTAGTTTTTTTTAAACATGGTTATTTTAGATACTAAAAAAATGTTGTATTTATAAAATTATTCCTCTTATTAATAGTGTTTATAGGCCCTAGTGATTAAATTTTCTATTAGTACCTAAAGTTGAATAATGCTACATGAAAAATTATTAACCACCCAAAATTTTAAACCATTAGCAAATATTGGCGATACCTTAAAGCCACTGATATCATAAGGATCCTAAATTTTGAAATGAGGATAGGCCTTTTATTCAATTGCTTAGAAAAGAACATAAAATATGTATGTCCTTACAATATCATTAAGTAGTGCTAAATTTGTGCGAAATAATGATAAATGATGTGGTACTTACTAAAGTTTGAAGATCCCACGATAGTCATGAATGGATCGTCTTCGCCCCGCACTGTGCACCAAAGACCTTTGGAATGGAACGATCTCCCAGGATTCACAAACTCCTTAATGTTCAGCCTGTCAGTCTGGTCCGTGTCTTCAACTTTATTCAAGAAGATACTGGAGTATGTGGAGTAGAACCAGGGGATTTGTCCAGCAAATCCTCTTGCACCAAAGAAGTCATTGGCCTTTACAATCAAAACTAATTATTAATCTGAGCATAAAACAGATTAATTAATTTTTTATCTTAATATTTTTAACTTATTTTAATGTAGACTGTAGAAATAAAATAAATGTATTTGTGAGTTAAAGACTTTTGACAAACAATATAAACTTTGTAGTTTTCAGAATATATATTTTTACATGGGTTACCGTACATAATCTTTTCCTCAGATATATTATTTAGAGTCTCAGCTTAATTCCAGCTGTAGGCCTATTATTACTAAACTAATGTACTTTTCGTTAGAAATAAAACAATTTAATTTGGACTATAACTTATCATTGCTAAAATTTTATCAATTAGTTCTAAATCAATTACACCCCTACTCCAATATTGTGATTATCAGTAATCACCCAAAAGTAATTTTATTTACAGCTGCAAATTAACACATGTTTAAAATTCTCAACCTAATCCCAATGTTATTCTAATGGAAATTTTAATGATAGATAGAGCCTTTACTTTAAGGTTCTATAACCATAAATTTTTGGAGGAAACAACTACAGACCAAGCCCTATCCAACGACGACAAAAGCTTGAAAATCGGTTTAAATTGTAGGAGTTCCACTTATAAAAAACTCTTAGCATATTAATTAAATACTAGAGACCACCCGCTGATTTGAAATTCAACCAAAAATCCAGTTGATCTTGAGCCAATTATTTTAAAAATGCTTCACAACTGAAACATTTTTTATTCATGATTTGCTAGCATTTGTTATTACAACAGCTGTCTAATGATTCAATCAATTATCGTCCTCCCATAAGATTAACATTGAAACTTCGAAAGTCTGTAGGGCGGAGCCCTGATGGCCGATGTAAATTATAATGGGATTCTGCTCATCTAAAGTACGCTACCTTTCTAACGGTATGCCTGGTTTTCTCCTACGATATGCACAAGGTGAGAAAAAAGGAGGAAAAGAAACATGCTTGCCTATTAATATATAGATAGGTATTTCCTGATCGGTCAAATATTTTATCATTTAAAAATATTTTCAATTATTTTACAAAATTATTTTCATATTCTACTGTTATGAATAGTTAGTTGATTCAGGGTTGCCACAGAATTTTGGAGGTCATTTTTCCTGACTTTTACTGACCAATCTGAGAGAATTTTCCTGACTTTTTGGAACCGCGGGGTTTTACGAATAAAGACTCGTTTTTTGCTTTTAGTGAATTTTCTTTTGAATATTTTTTTAGTGCAATCTCCTCCATTCCCTAAGTTGCCCATCACTAAAATTTTTATTGAAATACCCCCGTCACAGCAAAATACTCAGTGAATTTCCAATGGTTTAGTTAATTAACTAAAGAAAAAAAAAATATTTACATATAGCATTAATTAGGCCTTTTGAGATTTTTATTGGGAAATGATAAAAAATAAGCAATATACCAGATTTTAATGGTTTCCCATAAAAATTAAATGTAAAACTGGTTTTTTTCTCCGTAACCAGTGAAGCTAAGTAAATTATTCAAAATACAAAATTATTTTTTTACGTTCTTTTGAATTGTCTCTTTGAAAATTGATGATTTAAAATTTTTTGGGTGAAAAATACCAAAAACCCCTAATTTGACCTTTTTGAAACCCCATAAAACCCTTTTCCGAATGTCCTATCAACCTGGTTTTCGAACTTAACCTGAAGAACGCTGCCTTACACCTTACCAATTTTCATCGAAATAAAAGGTGTCTTTCAAAATTTATTGTGTAAACGGACACATATATATGAATTTGAACAAACGGTTTTTTTGGCTCCTATGGACCTCAAAACAAAAAAGTAGTATGGTCCCAGCCTTAGGTCTTATCATGATTATTATCGTAATAACGTATTCCCTAGAGGGAAATTCGCTAATATTCCCTGTAGAGAAAGGCTAAAAATAAAACAAAGTGTTCCAATAATAAAGTAAAAACTAACATTATAACAATGAAAAACGCAATAGAAATATACATTATTAATAGGTAGGGCCTAATTAATGTATAAAAATAATACCTTTTACCCACTACTTAGTAATTCTGATTTATGAGAGGGGTCAAAAATCGAGACGGTCGGATTGTGCCACTGCAAATTTTCCTGACTTTTGGCACTTTTCCCCTATATTTTCCTGACTTTCGGCATTTTTTCAAACTTTTTCCTGACTTTTCCTGACCAAAACACAAAAATCCTGACTATTCCTGACTTTTCCTGACTTTTAATGTCTGTAGCAACCCTGTGATTTACCGTTGGATGAGGTATAAGGATGTTGAAAGCAGACTTGCACTCGTGCAGCACCAAAGTCAGATACTCCTCCGGTAAGTTGAAGTATGGGCTAGAAAACTGTACGGTGACTTCAGGAGACAGCGTCTTGAGGAGAGTCTGGGTGACGGAACTGTCTTGCAGAATCGACAACGGAGGCAATTGAAGCAAAGGAAACACCCATGTGTCGTCCCCTGCAAACGTAGCAGTTTTACAATCAGTGTATAACTAGAAAGAAGTGCACAAACACCTAAAACCATAAAACTGTGGAATATTTAGGGATTATTTTACCTGGTAAGTAATTGGTGGAGAATCTACCACCAACCTCCCTTGAGGATAAAATTCCAGAAACTGAAATCAGAATGACCAAACTAGAATTTGAACCTAAGCTCTCCCAAATGTTCTTCGCAATATGCTGCAAATTGATAACACTCGAAATGAGCGTTCTCATTACCATTACCACGCTGCAACCGATCCCCAGAATCCTGAAGTAGTGTTGTCAGTTCTTAAACTTAACTATTCTACTCTTTCCAAGTTGAAATATTTACAATATTTCCATGACCAACATCTTTTAACATATTTCAAAGAGGATTTTGTGTGGCACATAATCAAACGCTTTTGTGAGATTGTTAATAATTCATCAACCTTAAAAATTACCTTGGCTTTGACCTTCATCAAACTTCATCTTTGACTGATGTTACCAACTAAACTGCCCTCGGAAAAGTGGCTTAGTAGCACTAAAATTACATCTAATCCTCACATTTAGGAGAAAATATTGTTCAGCCATTAAAAAAGTCTAAAGTGTGTAGCGATGACTGAATATTACTGGACTACTGAAAGGCAGGACTGACGATGCACTACACTACAGTGTTGAGGACATAGATTGCTGTGTCTGCAACTCACCCGGTTTCAAGTGTTTATCCGCACTGGTGAACACCTGCTGGTAGTAGCCCCAGATGAGCTGGCGGGCGTGTTTCCTGTACAGCTGCGGCGGGGGGAAGCTCACCGGCTGCTCCACACGGTTGTCCGCAGTCAACTGCAGCGACACGCTGCAGATTTTGTCCACCAGACCGCAGCAGAAGTCTGCCAGCGGCTGACACTCCGTCACCAGCATGTACCTGTCCTGTCTACTGCTGAAGTACTCCTTGGTGATGTTGGCGCTGCAGAAACCAATTTGATAATTAATATTTTGATTATTAATGTTTTTTGATAATTAAGATTTCACTCAAGTAAAGTTTAAAAGAACCCTCACTAAATACCTAGCTAACAATATGTTTTATAGTGTTGATGAGTTTCTCAGTGCTGACATGGGAAATATGCTTAAAACAACTTTAATAGTTTAAACTTCCTTGTCTATCAGAATAAGTTGTCTTGTCAGCAGTGATTGTTAGATTTAAGAAACTGACTTGTCACCTACCATCAAGGTATTACCTTTGTATATGGTGTATTATGTGACTGAATAAATGAAATGAAATGAAATGAAATATTATCCATTAGTTTGGAATGGAGGTCACAATTGTGGATAGTTATAAGTGATGGGTTGTGGATGCGATATTCCCTAGTGGCGATTAAAGTCCGCACTGGTGAATACTAGTACATCCACAAAGACCATCCTCATAATTAAACCAATTCGTATGCATCTAAATTGATTCTATAACAAATTTATACTTCTTTCAACAAATGAGATAAACAAGAACTTTAATTTGTACTTGGGTTACTTTTAATCGTTATGTACAAATCTTTTTATGATTGTCACTTCATAAGTCAGCTAGAAAACTCAACTCAAACTAGAAAGTTTTATCCAAAACTTCAAGGCGTAGAGTAGTACATACTCGGCTCAAAAATACTTTATACTCGAGTACTCGCACACCCCAAGCCAAAATGCTCCTTAACACTGTGAACCAGAATAAGTTAAAGTGGTAAAATGTTGTAACCAGTTTTATCACACATTTGGTGAACCCTCCTGTTAGTAAAAAAAGTAACATTACCCAGTTATTAAAACGTTGTTGTCGAATATATACAGCTTGATGTGCTGAATTCCTATTAGTTCATTGACTTTGGCAGGAAAAATCTGTGACCAGAACTCACTTAAATCTGGCGTCCGATACAAGGAAACCTGCAAAAAAATCGTTATTATTCATAGATTTTCAAAATTATATAAGCTTCTACATGTAGAGTAATTTTTTTAACACCATTCACAGTTAATCTGCAACAGTTGTGGTTAAAAAGGAATCCAGAACAGTAGAACTAATTTTTGCTTGTATAAGTATTTTTCTGTGTTAAATAACAATCACTTGTTTTACTGAACATCAATAAGTTATTTTACTACTTGAATAAGATAAAATACTAAAACCTATTGCATCAGGGGTGCCCATCCTTCCCTACCCCTATGGCGCAACCCCACCCCATCCAAAAGCAATGATACTGTTGTG